>PVIR01011831.1:0-46186 GCA_004026965.1 Petromus typicus | reverse complement strand
CGAGATCCTGTCTCAAAACAAACAAAACAAAACAAAACAAAATATTATCAGCCTAAATAAATATTTATTATTCTAAATTGTAGGTACCTTGACCATACAATGAACTTTTTTTTTTTTTTTTGAGACAGGTTCTCGCTTTGTGGTTCATGCTGGCCCTGAGCTCAGCCTCCAACTCACATCACAGCAATCCTCCTGCCTCTGCCTCCTGAGTGCTGGGATGACGGGCGTGAACCACCACACCCGGCACTGTGGTACGTGGTACTGGGTGCTGCCAGGCATGAGTATCCATGCCCAGTATAGTATGTGGTTACCAGGGCATTGAACCCGGGGCCTTGCACTGGCAAGACAGGCGCCGGAACCACTGAGCTAAATCCCCAGCCCAAGTCAACCATATTTGAAAAGAAAATCGCTAGGGGAAAAGCTACTAAAAACAAACATGACTTCTACAACATAGTAAGCTTTATATTTAAGAAAAATTTTACGGCTACAGAAAAATGAGCAGAAAGTGCAAAGTTAGCAGTGATTGCCCCCCCCCCGCCCCATACACGTGCAGTTTCCCTTATAAACATTTGACGTTCAGGTAATGTAGGACTATCAATTCGTAACAAAATGTTGATGCCTTTTGATTAAGTTTATAGTTTACCTGATGTCATATTTACATTGTACATTCCACAGATTTGGGTAGATAGATAATAACATATATTTACCATAGCAATATCTACAACATAATGTGCCCTTAAAATCCTATTTTTTGCACATTCACCATTTTTCCCCATAACCACCTGACACATACCATTTTTTACTCTATTTGCATATTTCAGAATATCATTTAATTAGGGGAGGATAGTTGATACCCATTCAAGTTGACTTTTCTCATGTAATCAAACACATTTAGATAAGGCCATTATTTCTGATGATTTTTATTGATGAGGAATATTTCTTTGAAGATGTACTGAAGTTTGCCTATTCATTTCCATATAAGCGTTATTTGGTTGTTCTCAAATTTTGGCAAATCTATATTTAGTTATTATAAACAATTTTGTCTCCAAAAAATGTCAAGAGCTGTGTACTCTGATCACTATTAAAAATGAGAATCCCTGCTACTCTGCACCTGCATTTGCACTGGTGTTGGCAGTTATTTTTGTAACTTTTAATTAATCATGTTGCTATAATTTAAAAGTACATAAGAATCAGATTCGTCAAAAGGAACTTGTACTGTACATTACAAGCTATACATTTATTCTTATTTTCCTCAGTTTTCTCTCCCATCAACCCTCTCTCTCCTTTTTGTTTACAAATACTTTGTTTCTATTTTTCCTTCTTTTTTTCATTTTTTCCTTTCATTCTTTCTTTCCTACCTTCCCAATTTCTCTTTTTTTAACAATTTATTCCTTTTTCATACTATTTATTATACATTTTGGTCCTTATTTACCCTTAGATAGACAGCGCAATATTTACACATGTGAATTTGATTTATTTCATTTAAGAGCCTGGTCTTCAGATGCATTCATTAAGGTATTAATGTTTCAAATTTATCTCTCTTTATGACTGTTTAGTTTAATCCATTTGTTGTTTGATATGCATTTGTTTTATTTCTAAGACCTCACTACTACAAACTGTGTTGCTATAAACATATGTGTTCATATATTGTGGTATGATGCTTTTGATTATTTTGAGAAGATACCCAGAAGGAAAATAGCTAAGCCAAATGCGATCTATAATCCTAACTTTTTGAGGATTCTACAGATTGATTTCCACAATAGTTGCACTGGTGTTCATATCTACCAACAGTGAAGAAAAGTTTCTTTCTCCCCACAGCCCTACTAGCTCCTTTTCCTAAAAATTGTAATTTTCAAAATATAAGTTCTTTACTTTGTTTTCATTGAAATTAATGAAGCTGAGACTAAGAAACCAATACAAAAAATCTATGAATCATCAGCTAGTTCTTTGAAAAATTAAATAAAAATGAATCCTTAGTCAACTTAATCCAAAAAAGGAAAGACTCAAATTTATGCACTTAGAAGTTAAAAGGATGAAATCACAATGGATTTTGTGGAATTCTAGTAGATCATCAATACCTACCTCAAGAATCTATTCTCTAATTTGGAAAATACAGAAGAACTGCACAAATTTCTAGCTACATAGGAATTATCCAAGCTGAATCTAGAAAATATAACATCTCAAAACAATATAATTACAGTCTATGAAAATGAAAATTTAATTTAGACATTACCAACAAAGAAAAGTCTAGGAGCTGAGGGCTTTACAACTGAATTCTACAAGAAATTCAGAGACGCTCTATTGCCATTTCTCTTCACTTTAATGAAACAGAAATAGAAGCAGTACTCCAAAAATCATTCTTAGAAGCAAATATTACCCTGACCCCAAACCAGAGAAGCATCTAAATTAAAAAGAATACCACAGGCCAATATCCCTAAGGATGGTTCAACACACGCAAATCAATAGTGTAATACACTATGTAAAATGATGCCAAAGGGGGGAAAAAATCACATGGTCATCTCAATAGACACAGAAAGACGTTTGACAATTCTAACACCACTCATGAAGAAAGCAATATAGAATACTGGAATAGATGGATATGATAAAGATTCTCTATGAAAAACCAACTGTCAACATAATGCTAAATGGTGAAAAATTGAGACTTTCTATTTTAAAATCAGGAACAAGACAAGTTCAGCATAGTTCCGGAAACACTAGCCAGAACCATTAGACAGGACAAAGAAATAAAGATTAGAAAAGAAGAATAGGGGATAACATGGTATTTTACAAAGAAAACCTCAACACTCCCCCAAAATATTCTAGATTTAATAACTAGATTCAGATGTGTAGCTGCATGCCAAGTCAACACTCAAAAATCAGTAGTCTTCCTGTACACACGTACAAACTCACTGAGAAAGAAATTAGGGTATTGTTACTTTTAACAGGTTTATCTATTCCAGTGTGCACTTTAATTTGCATCCCCCCATGAGAAATTATGATGAGAATCTTTTGCTATGCTTATTTGTCATCCTCCTATATTGATTTTTGTAATTGGGTAATTTGTTTACTTTTGCTAAATTTTAAGATTTTTATGTACATTTTGGATATAGACACTAACTTTTGTTTGTAGGTGGTTTGCAATCTTTTATTGTATTTGTAAGACAATTTGAGTTATATAGAAAAACTCAGAAGTTAATCTATGAGGTTCTTATATAGTACAAACCTTGGTTTCTTGACATATCACTTTAAGATTAATAAGCAAATACTAGTTTTAGTACCTCATTTTAATTAAGTACTGTTTCACTCATTGAAAATCACCAAAAAGTTGAAAAAAGGCCCATACACTAAGTTTCCTGAGGCCAATAGGAAACTTAAAAAGCAAGTGACATTAATTGGCTCTGAATATTGTAACCTGAGACATTCTATGCTTGTGGCTGACCTAACAGCAAAAACAACTCAAAAGACTAGTGCTTAACAATTTTAGTGGTATTAATTTGTTTCATGAAAGGAATTTAGAAATGACAAAATGAGTGAAAAGAGCTACCAAGTCCCTTTCAATACTGTATTTCATTTTAATTTATTTTTAAACTCTCTGTGTAGATCATGTAGGACATACATCTTGGACATGTATGTTTCCAAGAGACATACTATATTGTTAATCAAATGATTGAGGGAAAGTCCCAAGAACTTGGGACTGTCCCAGATCATCACAATTCCTTTCTATTGCCATTCTGTATCCAGCTAAACATTAACTTATTCAATTCATTAAATTAAAAACATAACTTTTGTTGTTATTATTACTATTATTATTATTATCTCCTGTTGTTGTTGCTCATTTTGGACTCATAGATGATTATTTTGAAATGTAAACTCTTTCAACCTTTTTTTCCCCATTATCCTAAAACTAGTCTGAGAATTCCAAAAAACTCATCATGCAATTTTATAAATATGGTTTTATTTTGGGCTTATAATTCCTTCCATAAATGTATATCCTTCTTATGAAAAATAAAATACTGTTTTATGACATATGTTTAAATCTCAGCCAATGATCACATTTACTTCAAAATGGAATTTTCCTCGTTAAAAATACAGGAATTAAAAATTATTATGTCAAATCACAGGTCATCGCTGTAATTAACAAAGTTTCCACCCAACATATATTTTTGAAATAAGAGTAGTTTTCAATTTCTGAAGCCAACTCTTTTTGTAGCTTTTTTATTTTTTCAATAGATGATACATAACTCTCTTATTACTGAGCAAAATCTCCTAAGACCTTGAATTTTCACACAGATTTCAGATTTGTCACAAAAAGTATTTCTTGGTAAGTAAAGCATTTGGCTTACATTTCTGGTACATGATAAGTAATGTGTCAGCAAGATGTGATTAAATTTTAAATCACCCTTGGAGGTATAGAAAAATTGTGTCCATTATAACACTGAAGTTATTTTTTGTAGTGTTTTATCTCATGTCTGAGGTTGGGTAATTCACATTGTCCCTTGAACGCGGATTTGTACCTGAACTTGAAAATTTTGTATTGAAAAAGTTTTTCCCTGGCATTAGATTCTTGATTTATTTATCCATGGATAATAAATATGTGCTCTCTCAAGAACATTTCTAAGCCAATCTGGTATTGTGTTTATTATATTTTTCACTTTTTCATGTGTGCATGTTTATATACAAATGTGTTTGTGTCACTTACAAGATCTGTAAGCATTTATAATACCTCATATTAATTAAGCAAGGGAAAATATGAACAATACAAGGTTTACAAATTCCTACTTCTTTTCAAAATAATAAGCTGAAGGTATTTGTGTAATTGTATTATAATGTGTTTAACATGCATGTAAATTTTGATGAGATTTCACAAACTAAAAGCCTCTCTGTAACCATCATCCCATAAAGCCCTCTCATGCACACCTTCTGTGCTTTTGGATGCACACACTTCCTGAGGATTATAGGAATGACAGATTCTTAGATTATTAAATGTGATTACTTTCTACTTAACATCTTTTGCAATAGTGTAGAGGTTTCATTTGCATACATTTATATATGTTACCAAGTTCTAGGAATATTTGAGAAATAATAGGTAAAAATAATGTTATAAAATTAGAGGAATCAATAATTAATTAACTCCTATAGCTATGACAACTTAGTTCTGTCATGGTCAATTTAAAAAATAACATTGATAAAAGAATACATTTAAAAATCTAGAAAATCATTGATATGTTACTCCAAGGCAGGTAGCTTCATGTAGCTGACTCTGCCATACACCCCACCAGACAGGGAAGTAGACTATTATGAGCAGACTATAATGGAAATACGAGTTGGAGCTTCAGTTCCACAGTTCAGTGTGACTGAAAACAAATTAATTGCCTCAGTTGCTGAGTGTCAATTTCTATCTTACTTTAATACAGGTAACTGCATTTACTCAGATTGTCTTTTTATCACAAAATAACTCTTTCTATAAAGGCAGAGAAGTACCTAATGCTGTGCTTTTTTTCTTCTTTCCATTTTTTGGTTATTATTTTATGTTTGCAGTACATAATGACATTTATTTTGAGAATTTGGTTCACGTGTGTAACACATTTTATTTAATTTTGTGTTCCTTTCCCCTATTCTCTCTCTTGCTTCTTTCCATTTCTTGGTTGCCTTAATATTTGGACAAAATCTAATTCTTACTTTTTATTACCAATTTTTCATTTTGCCCTTTAATTTATTTACACTCTGAGTTTCTCATATAAGAGAAATGATATGATGCTTAAATTTGTGTGCCTAATTTATTTTGCTTAATACAATGATTTCAAAATGCATCTATTTACCTCTGAATGACTCAAATTTATCTTTACATATTGCAGACTGGTCCTTTATGGTATACAAGTAACTTATTCTCTGTATCCATTTATCTGTTGCTGGACAAGTAGGCTACTTCTAAGATTTAGCTATAGCTGTGCTGCTATAAATATAGGTGTGCAAATATCATTGCAATGTAACATCTTAACATATTTCAGGAAGATATCTGGAAAGGCAATATATATTTGGAGTGGAATTTCAACTTTGAATTTGTTTAGGGATCTCCACACTGATGTCTGTCGCGGTTATATTTCTATAATTTATATTCCCACCAACAATATCAGATATCTTTTTTATTTTTGAAGCCTTACAAATATTTGTTATTATTTGATTTCTTGCTTAATGAGAGCCATTCTTTCCTGAGAAAATAAAAATCTCAATATTATTTTAATTTCCCTAATGGATAGAGATGTTGATCATTTTTATTGTATTTATTGGTTATTTGTATTTCTCTAAATATGAATAATTTATTTATTTATCTTGCTTATTTTTTTAAATTTTGGCAGGTCTAATATTTACAAGATTTTATGTATTCCAAATATTTTAATATTGTATTCCAAATATTTTATGATATTTGGTCTATTTTAATATTATACTCCAAATGTTTTAAAACATTAAATTGCAGTGATACTTAAACACCTATGTTTATAGCAGAACAGCTATAGCTAAATCTTGGAAGTAACCTACTTGTGCAGCAACAGGTAAATGGATACAAAAAATAAGTTACTTACATAAAGTGAGGGACCAGTCTGGAGAATGGAAAGATAAATTTGAGTTATTTGGAGGTAAATAGATGCACCTTGAAACCATAATATTAAGTGAAGTAAATCAAGCACACAAATTTAAATATTAGTCCTCTACTGGAAATAGTAGGCAAAAGTTTTTCTCATTCTGTTGGTCAACTCTTCACTCTGTTGGTTGTTTTCTTTCTTGTCCAGGAGCTTTTACATTTTATTTAATTTGTTGATTCCTCATATGAATTCTTGTGCACCTGAGGTTCTCTTCAGATGTTCTTGCCTCTAGCTATGTCTATAACAGTTTTATTTATTTTATCTTCCACCAGATTCAGTACTTCTGTCTTAATATTTAGATCTTTGGCCCATTTTGATTTTAGCCTAATACATGGTGAGAAAGATAGGTCTACATTCATCTTCTGTATGTAAATAGCCAATTTTCCCAGGACATTTTGCAGCTTTCAATTTGTAGTTGGAATTTGCCAAAGATCAGATAGCTCAGTGTTCCTGGGAATGTGTCTACATTTTATTCTCATCCATTGATCTGTGCGTTTGTTTTCATGCCAGTATCAAACTGTTCTCAGGACTCGAAATACAATAAAACTTGAAATCCAGGATTGTGATTCACAGGATTGCTTTCGGTATTCTGGGTCTGCTTAGGTCTATTTAAATTGTAGGACTGTTTTCTCTAGTTCTGTGAGGAATATGGTTGGCATTTTTAATGGAATTACTTTGAGTTTGTGCATCGGTGTTGTAAATATTTCCATTTCGACAATGTTGGTTCTGTCTTTCCAGGAACAGAGACCACCTTCCGTCATCTGATATTCTCTTTGATCTCCTTTCTGGAGTATTGGAGTTTTAATTGTACAGCACTTTCACTGCCTTGATTAATTAATTCCTCAGTATAGATTTTTTATTGATGCTATTGTGTATAATATTGTTTTCTTAATTACTTTTTATTGGGTTTATTATTGATGTACAGGAATGCTATTGTTCTTGTGTGTTGAATTTATATCTTGTTAACTTGATGATTTTACTACTTATAGGGATCTTTGGGTGGATGTTTTTGTCTTTGTTCTTAGAGGATTATGTTATGTGTGAATAAAGATCATTTGACTTCTTTTCTTGCACGTATTCCTTGTAATTATTTTACTTGGCCAATAGTGCTTTTTATTCGATATTTTTTTGTCTTTGAATTTTTTTTAGTATACATGGTATTCCGATGTCTCCCTAGATCTTCACAAGAAGACAGGGAGGTTTGGGAAGTGTTCAGATAATGAGATCTTATAACTGTTGTGATTTAAAAACAGGCACTGCTGGCATTCAATCCTCTTTGGAGGATTTGGGAGCTGTGAACTGACTCTGCAAGAATGGGGAGGCAAAATAATCCTCTTCTCTTGTAAGTTGTGGGTGTTAGGTATTATGTTCTGTTGAGACAGAAATTAACTAACACATTTACTAATTCAAATGGACTTTAGGTTAATACTTTTTGTGTCATGTAGCAGTTGTTGGGTCCATTTTCTTTTGCTGTTTTAAGGTACGTCTGAGTGTGTAGTCTCCTGCATCAACCCTCTAATCTACTTCTGTCACTCTGCCCCCAGGTTGAGCACTGGCATGCCCAAACTTTCAGCAGAATTTTCATATTCTTGTTTTCTGAATATTCAGTATCATGGATTTAATATTTTGTTAAAATCATTTTTGTTTAGTGCAGTTATCCTTTTATTTGTTTCTTCTGTGAACTCACTGATCAACTTGCTTATTAAAAACACTATCTGTTTTGTTATACTGAACTTAGTTAATATCATATCTCATAACATCAGCGTTCTCTTTTGTGTCTCTTCTTTTTTTACTTCATATAATTCAGCTACGTAGCTTATGATTCCCCCATCATGTCTGATTGATCTTCTTTGTGGTATCCAGAAATTTTGGGAAGTGCATCATTGCCTAGTCTTCTCACAGTTCTGTGTGTGTGTGTGTGTGTGTGTGTTTGTGTGCATGTGCACACATATGTATCCTGGGTTTTGCAGGTTTATTCCAGTGGAAAGATTTCATAGTTAGTATAGAGACATCTCAAGTTATTATCTGTTTTCAGTGATGAACTCCAGGCATGGCTAATTCTAGATCTGTGTCTTTGTCCTAATATTCAAGCAACTCTATCAATTAAAAAGAGTCAAGTACAGTGTAAAAAATAAAAGAGGGGAGAGAGGCAAACTTCAGCAAGGCCAGATTTTATTTAAGATAAACACCTAAGAAGGGCTGCCGGCTTTGAAGTGCCAAAATCAGCTCTTTACTACAGAATGAGTGTATATAAGGTGGAAAGGAGAATGAGGATGTCAAGGATCTGCTCTTCTCAGTGTGGAGTCTTTGAATCTAAGATCACTTGTTTGTTTCATAGTCACTAAATGTTTCCTATTCAAAATTCTGGACCTCTCTTGATGTGAAATTGTTCTGTCCAGTCAAAGAGATTTAATGAGCTGTACAATAATAGAGCACAGAAGAGTCTGGTTAAATGTTGAAGCCCATGAGACAATGTCCAATGAGTTTTCTTTTCATAAAGTGAAAATGAGCAAGCAAAGTTTTCCAGAAATGTGTGCATCACTGTTATTCACATACCAGATATTGGGGCACAATGAAATCCAATTATTAGCAACACCACTGCCACCTTCTCAAAAGTAACAAAATCAGCAATAACAGTGTCCAAGACAAACTTGATGTTGACATACCATAGGAAAAATTGAAAGCTACCCAGTGACACACTTAAGAGGAGACCTTTCCTTGTAATATAGACATGGAGATAAAACAACATTGACATACAATAAGTGTAAAAAAATGTACCAACGATGGCAGCACTAACGGTAGAAAACAATCCAGCAACAACACAGAGTTAACAAAATATCTAAAGGTCAATGAGGCCTAATACTAATAAAGACAAAAAGTGATTGGAAGCAGAAAATGGATGACACATTTTTTTTTAAAAAAAGAAGACAAATGGGGAGAGATAAAAGTGAGGTACAGCATCTAAATAAAGATTAATGTAATTTAAATTGAAAAAAATAATAGAAAAGACAATCAAGAAAAAAACCTCTAAAAAGAGCCAAAAATTTAAAAAAAGGAAAAAAGAGAGAGAGAGAGGGAAAAAAAGATGATTAGAAAGCAAAGGAAAGAAAGAAAGTAAAAGCTACGTCCTTCAAATGAACAAAAATAGTAATGAATGCCCCAAACTTTCTTCATGGCTTTGAATGAGTGGTTTTCTTCCTGGGGCTGCAGTATTGGAATCCACCAGACACAGGGGACAGGTAGTGAGTCACTCACGTTGTTACGTGTGAATATTGAATGCTGCCCTTCTTTTTCTGCTGGGAGTGTTTGGTCAACAGTGTTCCCTGGAAGCCTGGGTTCACTAGAGCCATTTCTAGTTGTAGTTTCCCTCTCTATATTATAAATCACTGGTTTCTTTGCCTAAATTTACAGCCTTTGAGATTGGGGTGTGACTGATCATTCTAGAGGCTCTCTGGTCGTAGAACCCAGGCCGTGGCCCCTTTCCCAGCCAAGGTTCTTGCTTCTTTGGTGAATGGAAAAACTAACACTGCCTAGTACTATCCTGGATGTGGGGAGTGGAGTGGGCATGTGATGATCAATCAGTCCTCTGGATTTAATACTACCAGGCACAGACCCAGCTCAGAACTGCGCAGGACTAACCTGGCCTCACCTTCCAAGGCAGGAGTCCCTGTCATCTGGCATGAATGTGAACCTCCAGGGGTGTGTGACCAGCCCAACACCTATGTATTATTTTACCTACACCCAGCCCCTGCCAGAGGGGGCCCACTAACACTGACCTGTAGATGTTCTATTGCTCAGTTTGAAATGACAGAGCCCGTCCTCAACTGACTCCTCAGTGCTCCACTGATTTCCCTTGTCGTTTGATGGAGTTGCTTTCAGAGTAAAACTCCATGCTGCTGCTGTAGTTTATGGTGACCATTCTCCACACAAACCTGCTGCCTCAGTTGGCTGTCTCCCCTTAGAGCTGGGGACCCCCTCTTGCTTTCCTTTGCATCAGTGAAGATCAGGCCTCTACCTAAGACCTCAGAAAGTTATGTGTGGAAAATTAATGATAGTTTCAAATTTTTATTTACTTAGGTTGGGTAACACTGTATAATGATCATTATCAAAATGATAAATCCAATGCATTTAGACAGAAAGCAGAGCATATTCTGAGTATTTATTTGACATTTGATCATACTACCCTTGATAAAAAAAGAAGTGGAATCATTAACAACAGAAGTGAGAGATCAAACCAGTCTCTTTTCTAATTTTTTGTTTTTTGTGAGACAGGATCTCTTTATTTTTATAAATCATTTAAAAAAGATTATTTCCTCTAAATCAATCACCAAAATACAAATTTTTCAAAACTGAGTCATAGTTGTACTTTTTCTCCCTTTCTCCTTATATTCTATCTTCCTAAGGGATCTTGTGTACGTCTAAGACTATAACACTTACTGTGGATTTAACTCAGTGGTAATGCAACTTGCTGCACAACATCAAAATATTGATAAATAAAGTATTGCTAGAGAAGACTAAGAAAACAGATAATATCATCTTAAGATTTCAATAAGAAATGTTGAACAGGATATTTACCACATAGAATTTTGCATAGAATTTAAAGTGTCCTTTAAAATATACTCATGCTTAAAATTCTATGAATTTCTAATGTGGACTACTGCATAAAGTACTTTTTCTAAGATATTTTACGTTAGAACTCTTCTAACTTTTTGGTCATGAGATCATTCTTATTACATCACACAGATAGTTTTTCTGGAAATTTGAGTTTGGGATACAGCAATTTTTGTATGAGTATAAAACATTCTATTCCTGTCTGAGTTTCTACCTCAGAAATAATTTAGATAAACAAGGGATAATTTGGCTAATATTCAGGTCAGGAGAGTAGGACTGTCCAATTGAACTTTTTCTGACATTGACAATGTTCTGTAATCTATGCTATTCACTTGAGGCATGCAAGCACATACCTATAATCCCAGCACTTTGAGAGGCTGAGGCAGGAAGACTTCAGGTAAAAGCTCATCTACGTAATGTAATCAGATCTGTTCTAAAGTAAAAAGGTCTGGGGAATGTATCTCATTTTGAAGTCCCTGGTTCAATTCCTAGCACTAAAACTCATTAACAAACTATCTAGCAAGCAGAATGATCTCTGCTAGTTAATAGAAAAATCTTTACTCTTGAACAGACATTAGGAGTTTAAAATATGTAACATAGAAATTGAAGAACTGAATTTTTATTTCATGTTAATAGATTTAAATTTAAATGGCCATATGTGGTTACTGGCTTTCTACTGGAAACCATAGTACCAATCAATTACTGTGCTGTGAATAATTACCACAAGTTCTCTGCTATTATGGAGTTTGGGCTAAAATTCCTCACTTTAACTTGAAAGTGTATTCATGCCCCATTTCTCTTAGTAACATTTTATCATCATATAATTGATCAACTTTTTAAAAACCATTTAACTCCCTGCTAGTAACATTCTTGAACAAGAAGCTTATTGTCTACTGTGGATTACAACCTCCCAATTTGTGGTAAGACTACTTTACCTAGTTTCAGGGTTTAGGAAATTAAATGGATACTTCATAATGGAAAGATAACCACCATCTTTATGTATTATATGATTTCATACACGTACAATTATCTAGATGCAAATTATTTTATATTGCATCAGGAAAATGCATTTGTTTCATGTCAGTGGTTTTGGTAGAAAGTGTAGGAGGTTGCTAGGCTTCTTTGGAAGTACCAACACATTGCTAAAAGCCTTGAGATGAAAAAGAAAGAGGTGGTAAATAAAAGCAGAGAGCAGTGCTAACAAAGTCCACCCAGGTTATGGGTCACCATACATCTTCAGAATTTCATGCATTTGATATTTTCTTTGAATATCCTGACTTAAGATTTTGACTTCAATTTTTCTTCTAACTTACACAGAACTGTGATATTTTATGATTTATCTCATTACTATGTATCTTTACTTATTACAAACCTGTACTATCCTCCAGAAGTTATTAAAGATAAATTTCAGTGAATTGATTTATGTCTTAAAAAGACTAAGATACACCATTATTCTTATATACTACTCCAAACTATAGAAATAAAAGAATATAAATTGATTTAAGTCCAACAGTAAAATATATTATTATAAGATTTTTTAAATTCTGCAAAGAATTTTGGTTGTTTTATTGGCATATATTTGTGGTACATAATGTTTGCAGTCTTTGTGGGGAGTTAGCGCATGTGCATAAGACATTCTTTTTGAGTTTTCATCCCCTCCCACTACATCCCCACTCCCTCCATCTCTTGATTCCCACTCCACTTTATAAAAATTCTATCTCTCCACTTCCTATGAAATAAGATCAATATTGTGGAAATTAGTACAGTGGAGATTCCTCAAAAATGTTAAATTAGAAATTCCATTTGACCATGTTATTGCCCTGCTAGGTGTCTTCCCAAAAGTATAAAGGTATCATATTATGGTGACACATGTACATATCCATGACTATCAGCATACCTCCTAAGAGTGAATATTGGAGTTTTGTTTTGTTCGTGGTTTTTTGTCACTGTATGTGAATATTTTACAACTGATCCATGTCTGGGTTTCTTCTTTTCCAAACCTGTTCCCCTACCATTTGGTGAGTTAGTCATCAGCAAGTGATTCCTTCTACCTGAGATATTTGGAGGTGTAAATATTGGAAATGGTCCTTATGTTCATCAACAGGTAAGTGGATAAAGAAAATGTGGTATTTACACACAATGGAGTAATAACTTCCACAAAGATAAATGAGTTGTTTGTAGGAAAATGAATGCAACTTGAGACCATGAAATACATCAGACACAAAAGCTTAAATATTGCATGGCTCCTCTTCCATGAGAAGCCCAAATTATATATTTAGAACAAAGAAATTAGAAATGTTTAAGTATGTTACATTGATTTCCCTCCATTATGATCCTCCTTTATAAGAACAGTGGTAAATTAACCCAATGTAGCTAATGCAGATGCCAAGTTTGTACATGAGTTTTGTTTTGTTGGTGGTTTTTCTGTCCCTGTATGTGAATATTTTACAAGTAATCCACGTCTAGGTTTCTTCTTTTCCAAACTCATTCCCTAGCAAGTGATCCCTTCTATGTGAGATATTTGGAGGTGCACATATGTTTGTGTCTTGCAGTTACCTGTAACCTTTGAATTATCCATACATCTGATATTAAGATCTCTGATATTTAGGGATTTTACTGTATCTGAGGCAGGTTAGCATCATACCCAGCAGCCATGGGGACTATCGCTTTCATCCTTTGTAACTAAGGCCGTCTTTTGTTGTACATACTAAAGACTCTGAAACATTACACATCAGTGAGTGAAGATAAACATGAAGCTTGGAAAATCCTGTTTTTCCAAATTATGATATCTAAGCTGGCAAATCACTTATCATTTAAAATGTGTTCTATTACTCTTGTGAATAGCTTGCAGATGTAAGATAGGTAATATAATTATTAAATCCTACTATCCTATTTTAAATGTTACCCATTTTCTCCAAAGTAGGGTTGTTATGTGAGATATTTGCTGAGTGGTAAACCTGGATATGATTCTGCTTGAGGTTTCTCAGATGAAGCGTGTTCAAAGTGTGTATTGATTCCTCTCAAAAGGAATTTATAGTCTTTTCAATATAGAAAAGATTCAATGTAATTAACCTGCTAATGAATAACTGGTGCACTCAAGGAATAACATATATGGGTTCAAAGTTATTCTGTCTCAACTTATATCCGCAGACATAGCTAAATAAACTTCAGAAATTGAGAAGCTATGAAATTTGTCCACACATAAACCTTATTCCTGCCTCATTATAATCATGTTATTTCAGTTTTTGGTGGAGCAATGAAAGCAGCCAGCTACCATTCAAGAACTGAGCTTAATTTATCTTCAATATTAGATGACCTTTAAATAAATGTTTTTATCTGACAGCAAGTTCCTCATAACTAGTTCCTTCTTTCCAAAGATTCATCTGTGTACAACTTCCTCAGACGTTCGTTCCTTATGGTCCAGCATTTTCTGATTAAGTGATCAAGTCATTTGACATTTTCTGTAAGTGCATATATTTATTCCTAAGACTTCATTCTATTTGCACAAAATAGAGACTAAGCTATATATAGAAGCCAAGGATCTTTTTTTCTGATTAACAGAAAGATATTCAGCTCCAAATATGTGGCAGCATCAGTACTTTTAAAATTATGGAATTTCTAGGATTTCAAGATACAAGTGGCAGAGACATATATTTTAGATTTAACTTCAAGCAAAGCCTTTCTGTGCTATGTCTCACTCAAAACTAATAGCCTTTCTTGATAGTAGGTAATGAGTTGGAGCAGTATGACCATCTAGATAATGGAAAGCACACACATCCATACTTTACTTTTTCTCTTTGCAGATATTATATTTGAATGTTCTAGATCACTGAGTACCTAAAAATTTTACTCTGCAATCCAGTCTAGATGTTTTGAAATGTTTTTCTCCTGTTTTCTGAGGTTCATGTATCTTACCAAGACCAATAATGTATTCACCATTTCCTACTCATTTCATCTAGTTAACAACAAGATATTAATATAATAAATAAATGCAACCCATTATTTTGTGACCTTGCATTCTTTAAATTAATAGGCTTCTAGTTTTTCATGTTGTGTCTGTTTAAGTGGCCTAATGTGTCTCTGAGGAAAGAATGGAGACTTGTTGGTCCTATTTATTTGCCTAGCGTGACAGGTCTTTTCCTACAGAAAGTTTTCCTTTTGATAAATGGGTTCCAAATTTGAAACTGGCTCAGATCAAAACCGGGCAATGAAAGTAAGGTTTCTATAAAAACAGCTGCTGCAACATCCTAACTATCTGGTAAACAACTTATGTGAGATTGAACAGTGCATTTATTCATGCCCATTAATTTTTGCCTGGGGCACTGCGATCTTTTAATCACATTTATAGCTAGTAAAGAGTTAGTTTCCTTTGGCTGCTACTTTGCCCTTCATAGTTCTTCAAACTTTTTGTCTCTGCCATCTGGAGTATGTGACTTAGGATCCCCATCTTCCCCACTGAAATCAGATATTCTTTTTTCTCTGTAGTCCTGAGAGCTGAATCCAAGGCCTTTGAAATGAGCTAAAACTTCAATCTTTTATTTTACTGTATCGATTTTTTTTGAGATAAGATCTTGCTGAATCATGAAGTTACCCATACTGGGCTCTATTGTTACTCTCTGGCTCAGCCTTCCTGAGAACTGTGATCACAGGTATTGTGGTTTATAACCAGATACCTCCAGTCCTTGTAAGCTTCTAGGTGGGCCTTGGGGTAGGTGATTTGATTATTCAGTTGCTCATGATTGGATCATCTAGAGATTGAACCTAAATACAGTGTTGGGAAGTGGAAGTCTGGTCAGAGGGTGGTTATAGAGAAAGGTCTGGGAGAGTATACCACTCTCCCTTCTCCATGATCTCTTGCTTCACTCTGTGTCTAATATCCCATGAGCTATCTCTCCTCTGCCATGCCCCTCTGCCAGGCCACCTCACCTTAGACTGGAACTTCCCTAGACAATGAACTGAAATAAACTTTTCTCCCTTTAATGTGTGCATTTCAGTGACCTAAAAGTAAATAAGACACATTTTGGCATTGGACGTAGGGTCATTGTGACACCATCAGATCTTTTCCTGCAGAGACCTTTGGAAGCAGTTTGTGGGAGATGTTTGGAAAGGTTTGTCAATGTTCTCTGATGCTGTACATCAAGCATGATGCGGGACTCTGACCAAAGACAAGAATGTGAATCAAAAGGCAGACTGTAAAGAACATGCTCGTGAGATTCCTGTTGGAAAAACTCCATTGGCAATTGGCCTCTGTGTATTATCCTCTGGGAGAAAATTTGTTCATTTTGCTCTTGTCCTGAAACTTTATGAGAGACTGAGACTGAGAGAAGCCAACTGATTGGTTCAACAGAGAACATTTCTAGTCAACCAGACATTCAGGCTGTGGCTACTATTGTAGATTTTATCCAGCTCTAGGTTGAGAATCCAGAGCAAATGGTATAGCTGAAGGGTTCTTAATGTTTTAAGATTCAGCGGAAGAAAAGTTTCAGTAAAGTTGGAGCTTAGTAAGGAAATGAGTGTCAGCCTTCAACACATGCCTAAGAATCGTATCACCATACTTACTACAAGATATCTAGGAGAACTAGTGAATATAAAAAATTTAAATTATGTTCACTAAAATAGTTTCTAATAACAGTAAGCGGCATCCCAACTAGAAGATTTACACCATACCAGGCCGATAACATGAATTTCTACATTGCAGTAAGCTGAATTGTGCTCTGAGCTGCTATAGTGCTAAACCTAGGACTAAAGCCACAGTGGTAAGAAGGATGAAGGGTATAACCTAGGCCTCTGATTACTAAAGCTGATGGAGAAGTTGGCTTCAGTGATTATTCAGTCTGCCACCAATGTAGAACAAGATGCACCCTGAAATATTTTATTTGCTCTAGCAATGACAAACTGACTTATTGCAAACAAACTCATTATGTCAACCTTTTCCCAACCTCAATGTGTTGAAATATACACTGCTCTGAATGTAGATTATCTTCTAAATATACAAAACTAATGCCAGCATCATTTTCTAAGAATTTAAGGCCAGATTTTCTTGCATGAGAATTCTCATCTAATACTGCCTTAGATTAAGGTACTACATTACTGCAAAGGATCTGGAATAAGTATTTGTATTATTTTCATCTTGGGAAACATAAATAGTTCTTGGATAACTACCAAAAAGGTGAAGAACATTGTATTAGTGAGTTCCACAACTTTAGGGCATTAATTTTGGAAAGTTTGCATTATCTATCTAACTATCTTTCTGTCTGTCTGTCTGTCTGTCTGTCTTCTAATTATCTATCATCCTATCATCTAGTTACCATTTGTCTATCATCCATCTATGCATGTATGGATGTATCTATGTATGTATCATCTATCAGCTATCTATCACTTATTTTTTAGAAAGACTCCAGTAATACTGAAACAGAGCTGACCACAATGACATCCCATTATTTATTGGCTTTTCTTCCTTAGGTTGTTCTTTCTGCTCTCTATTCTGGTCCTGGCAATTGCACACATCTTACATAAGCTGATCGAACACAAGTCACTGTCTTAGGCTAGTATAACTAATTAGAGTAACAATTTGTCTTTATGGTTAAGCACAGAAGAGTAAACCCCATATATATATATATTATTGTTTTCTTCTTTAGATATAGAGATAAAATTATAGATAATCTCTTTGCAGTCTCTTTAGAAGAAAGTTTTCTAAAAGGATAATATGCTTGTATTAAGTGAAGTAAAATGGTTGGCTATTTATAATTACTATTACAAGTGCAAATCTAGATTACATACCTTCTTCGTTGTGAATGAATTATTGGTGTTTAGAATGGAAAGGATGTAATGATGTGAATCTGACAGCAAATGGCTGAGAGATTCCTTGTTGTTAGTGCTCCATGGGGGGGGGGCATCACTGCTGTAAGTGTCCAACAAAATATAAAGGAAAATTTCATATTAATTCATGGTCAGAGTTACATCTTGTCTTAGATGATAGAAATTTGATGTTGTTAAGTGAAACCAACATTTCTCCCACCATGACAGCTTGTATTTGGCTTATATGACCCTCTATTTAATAAACATAAAGGGCTTGTTCCAAGTATCTGTCCTGTATGGACTGCTTCATTCTTTCCAATTAATTTAAAAAACCCAGTAATTGACTACCCCACAAACATCCACATGCAAAAGCAACAGTTCCATAGGTGGTGAAAATTTTGAGTGGTTTATTGGCCTCTGTGTTCCAAATATATTTTCTCTATTTTCCTAGCTGAAAAAGTTAAATGACTATCATAAGTAATATATGCATAACATATCCTGTATCTTATATATTTACATACACATAAAATTATATATATGTATTTATGAAAGATTACTTGATATATTTATAAATACAACACCATAGTAGGCTGGCTGCATGCCAGGGAGGCACAACAGAAGTTATATGGCTGTCAGAAGTAGAGAGAGACCAGAGAGAAGTGAAGAAAGGAGGTGTCCACAGCATTCCAGGTCACATCCACCTTGACCTTCATCTTCACACAAAGCTTTATCTCTTAGTAACATATTTAGCTATAAAGTCCAATATTCCTTTCAATTGTCCCATCTGTGAGTGCATGAGGCTTTGGGGAGGGTGTCTGGATATAAATCATAACATTATGCTTTTATCTCATGATCTTTACACCAAAAATGGACAATCAGGAATATCAAATTAAGCTTTTTTCCATTGATATGATCTTCCTTTGGTACCTTATTTCACTTCCATTTTGCTCATATGGAAGCTGTACTGTACGAGTAGTATATGTTTGGTCATCTCCAAGCCAGGCCTGATGAGTTTATTTCTCTCTTGCAGAAAACTCTTCAGGATTCTATCCATATGAGATGAAGCAAGAGCTGATACAATAAAGCCTGAGCTTCATATAATTTGCTGGAAAATTAAACACGTTTTACATTGTTTCTCTTCCACTGTTTACCTTCCCAATATAAAATAGTGTGCCTGCAAAATTTCAGGTCAGTGGAGTAGAACTAGATTACCGACCTTATTATCTTGCAGAATTTCTGTTGGAAGCTTATGTGTCACTTAAAGTTCATAACATTTAAGACAGAGGGGAAATTTTGACAATAATGTAAATCTTTCATGATAATTCAATGTATTTTATAAAAATTAGTTTAAAATGCTCCGTATCTAGTATTACTGAAAAATTACAGAAGCCAATTCTATGAAAGCTAGAGGTTCTCAGTAGTATAAAAGTAGTCAAGAAGAATATCTCTTGCTCATTTCCTGAATGTAGTTCTCACTCTCTCTCCTCTCTCTCTGTGTGTGTGTGTGTGTGTGTGTGTGTGTGTGTGTGTGTGTAACTGAACTGACACTAGGTAATCAAGACCAATAGGTCTGTACACTAAGACTGTCATAACAAGAAGATGAAAATATATGGGATCCTAATCCTGAAATGAGTGAGAAGTAGCCTGCATTATAATCTGCCTGAACTCTGAGCCTCTAGTTTCCTGAGATAATCATATGCCATTTGAGTTAAAATTTCTCTTCTTTACAGGTGAGATTGTTCTAATTAGTGTAGGAGATGTCAAATAATTGTTTCAGAATTTTCTTTAATGTCTAGTCTAGAATCTCACATCAAAAAGAAAGGTATTCAAAGTAACTCACAAATGAAATAACTTTCACCCATGATCCTGAGCAATCACGCTATTTTATTCAGAAGTAAACAAGCCTATGGAAAAGACAACTGTATTCTTTTGTATCAAGAAATGCTCAGTCCAAGGGAAAATAAGACTGTAGCCTATTTTGTCTCATGTGTCTAAGATTAAAAACTTTTCAAGTGTATAGTGATTGGAAAATATCTCTACCTCTTTCACAATTCATATAATGCTATTTTGGAATGATATTGAAGAATGTAACACTTTAGGATTTTATCAGAGGATTTGCATAACATTAGATTTTATTCCTGCTGATTGTAAATATTGTTTTTTTCAGTTTTCTTAAAAAATAATGTACAATCATAGCTCATCTTTCTAAATGAATTTTTATTTTGTAATTAAAATATAACATATTCTTCCTTCAAAAATCTATTATGCAACTTTCTATTAACTTTCTAGTAGATTACCAGTCACAAGGAATATCGGGGAAATTGTGATTATAAATAATTGAGTAAGAGCTTTACACATGTACACATTTACACTGTACACATGAAACTAACTTTATTCTCACCTACTACAAAACCATCAGAAGACATTTTTATCAGAATAATTAAACAAGTAGTTATTGTAAATATGAGAGCTATCTCCAGCCTTTTTGTTTATGTGACATATTAAGAAAAACAAGGAAAGAGTCATGAATTCAAGTTATACCTCTACCTAAATGGTTTTGTCATTAAATCCTTAGAAGTGGACCCTGTGTTTAATAAGAAGATGTCCAAGAAAAAGGAGACATTCTTCTGTACAATACGATTCAGATGTAGGTTTATTTAGAAATGTTAAACCCTTGCAAGACAAAACTATACACATTTAAAAATTACTAATAACATATATCAGGTGCTAATCAATATCTCTTATGTTGGATGGCTCATTAATCTAACCGGAAATATTTGGAAAGAAGTAACTTGTAAATCACTCAGATAACAAAAGCACAAAGAGATAGATTCCTAGAAGGTTTTTTTTTTTGTTTTTGTTTATGTTTTTTGACCATGTGAATTATTCATTAATTTACATGGATGCTTCTTCAAAGTTTGGAGATCATGTATTATCAAGACAATAACAAATCTGGTCTTTATGTCCAGTGTTTAAAACTTAAATGCTACAAGGTATTAGCAGAGGGGTTTTTGTTTGTTTCTTTATTTGTTTTTTAATGTTGTTCTAAAGCTTGGTGAGCCATCTTGTGTTGGAAATGAGAGGAACAAATATTATATAAATTTACACATTTTCTTTTAAAAATTAATTTAATAATATCTCTTTATACTCACTGAATGCCTTCTCTTTCTTTTGTTCAGGGTTAGGAATAATCAAGGTATTATCTGAGTTTTCATAACATTCACAGAATACATGTACTGAAGACTTTCACATGTCTGTCTGCATTGTTCTGTTGGAAATAAGATTTTTAAGGTTCATATGGTGCTGTGTACTTTCTGATTGCTAAATCAGTATAAGATAAGGAAAAATTGGCTTATGTTGACATCACCAATGTATCTATGTATTATCATTGCCAATTATGAGTTCTTAAAAATACTAGAAAATTGAAAAACTATTTCCCCCTCGTAACTAGCTACATGGCTAAAATTGGAGATTAGGTCCAGCAGTTTTTAAATTGAGTTTTTAGGATCCTCTAGATAGAGTATCATGTCATTGGCAAATAATGACAATTTAATTTCTTCTTTTCCAATCTTTATTCTTTTTATTTCTTTCTCTTGCCTAATTGCTATGGCTAATATTTCCAGAACTATATTGAACAGAAGTGGTGAGAGAGGACACTCTTGTCTTGTTCCTGATCTTAGTGTGAAAGGTTCCAATTTTTGACCATTTAGTATGATACTGGCTGAAGGTTTCTCATAGATAGCCTGTATTAGTTTGAGATACAGACCATCTATTGCAATCTTCTGTAGAGTTTTGAACATAAATGGGTGTTGTATTTTGTCAAATGCTTTTTCTGCATCAATAGCCTTCTTATACACAAACAGTAAAACCACTGAGATAGAAATTGGAGAGTCAGTCCCTTTCACAATAGCACCCCCCAAAATAAAATACCTAGGAATCAATCTAACAAAGGAGGTGAAAGACCTCTACTCTGAAAACTATAGCACTGTGAAAAAGGAGATAGAAGATGATATCAGAAAATGGAAAGACATACCTTACCCCTGGGTAGGAAAAAACAATATTGTCAAAATGGTTATATTCCCAAAACTACTCTACACATTCAACACAATCCCGATTGAAATCCCAACAGCATATTTCACAGATCTAGAGAAAAAAATTCAAACTTTCATCTGGAACCACAAAAGACCTGGAATAGACAAAGAAATTCTAAGCAACAGGGACATCATAGGGGGTATCACAACTCCGAACCTGAAACTATACTATAAAGCCACTGTGATGAAAACTGCGTGGTACTGGCAAAGTAACAGACCCAAGGATCAATGGAGTAGACTAGAAGATCCAGAAACTACTCCAGATACACTGAGCCACCTCATCTTTGACAAAGGAGCCAAAAATCCTCAATGGAAGAAAGATAGCCTCTTTAACAAATGGTGCTAGAAAAATTGGGCTTTAAGTTGCCAAGGACTAAAACTAGATCTAGCTCTTTCACCATGTACCAAGCTAAAATCAAAGTGGATAAGAGACCTAAATATTAAAACAGACACTCTAAACCTACTGCGAAACAGGTTAGGTGAAACTCTCGAAGACATTGGCTTAGTGAAAGACTTCATGAACAAAACTTCTATAGCACAGGAATTGGCTGAAGAAATCAACAAATGGGACCTCATTCTTTTAAAAAGCTTCTGCACAGCAAAGGAAACCACCAACAGTGCAAACAGGCAACCTACAATGTGGGAAAAAATCTTTACCAGCTGTTCCTCAGACAAAGGGCTACTATCTAGAACATATAAAGAGCTCAAAAAAATCAGCCCACCCAAATTTAATGACCCAATTAAAAAATGGGCATCTGAAATGAATAGATATTTTTCAGTGGAAGAAGTCAGAGCAGCTAAGAAGCATATGAAGAAATGCTCCACATCATTAGTCATTCGAGAGATGCAGATGAAAACAACATTGAGATTTCATCTCACTCCACATAGAATGGCTGCCATTTCAGATTCAGCCAACGGCAAATGTTGGTGAGGCTGCGGAGAAGAAGGAACACTTCTCCACTGTTGGTGGGACTGTAGACTCGTACAACCCCTGTGGAGATCAGTTTGGAGATTCCTCAGAAAGCTAGGATTGGAGGTCCCATTTGACCTGGCCATTGCCTTGCTAGGTATATACACACAAGAATTAAAAGACTCATATCACAGTGACATATGTGCACCCATGTTTATAGCAGCCCAATTTGTGATTGCTACATCTTGGAAACAACCCAAGTGTCCATTAACTGGAGACTGGATAAAAAAGTTGTGGTTATTCTACAGAATGGAGTATTACTCTGCCAAAAAATGATAAGTTTGAATCATTTATACTTAAGTGGACATACCTTGAGGATATCCTCATAAGTGAAATAAATAGGGCACAGATAGGTACATATCACATCTTTTCTCTGGTATGAGAAAATGAAGATGTAAATGAGTCCTAGCATTGTATGTTATATATTGTGAAATAGAAAATGCTCAATGAAAAATAGGAAGAAGGGGGAAAATGT
Organism: Petromus typicus; assembly: GCA_004026965.1. Classification (NCBI taxonomy): domain Eukaryota; kingdom Metazoa; phylum Chordata; class Mammalia; order Rodentia; family Petromuridae; genus Petromus; species Petromus typicus. The sequence goes on along the minus strand of PVIR01011831.1, from coordinate 22,600 downwards.
TGAGATTGTAACAAAAAAGTAAGGAAACAAATTTTATGTTTATGGGGGGGGTGGTAGGGTGGGTACGACTATGGGAAAAAATGAGAAGTTGTGTCTTATACTGGTACAAATCCCCAATATGGAGTGCAGTCATGATATGTATATGTAATGTATCAATAAAGATTAAAAAATTTAAAAAAAAGAAAAACTGTCTCCCTGTAATAAGATAAACTATGCACTCAAAGAGTACATTAAACTTTCAAACTGAACGGTTCTTTTAAATAAAAAAATTAAAGAGTAACTCACGTTAAGCAAACATTTTCAGACTCTGGAAACAAATATTATATAAAGCTTTATTTTTTATATGGCATCATTATATCATTGCTTCATTTTCAATTTGGAATTAAAATGCTGAGAAACTTTTAGAGTTCAATAATCCATTTCTTTCCCATGTGACCCCATGTAATGAATTTAAATTCAGTTCTATAACTGAAATGTGTGCTACTACATATTCTATAGTTTTCAGCAGTAATACGAAAATTCTTAATAACAATAAATCTGATAATTAGAATCCATGAATTACTTAAAAGTAAAGTATTAAAACTGACACAAAACAAAATAGAAAATCAGAGTAGTGTTATACATATAAAATAATTGAAGCAATCATCAAGAATCTTTTCACATGGGCCAGGGATTTAGCTCGATGGTTCTGGCACCTGCCGTGCAAGTGCAAGGACCCAGGTTCAGTCCCTGGTAACCACATAAAACAATTCTGGGCGTGGTGATTCGTGCCTGCAATCCCAGTACTTGGGAGGCAGAGGCAGGAAGATTGCTGTGAGTTCAAGACTAAGCTCAGGGCCAGTCTTAGCTACAAAAGTGAGACCCTATCTCAAAAAAAAAAAGAATCTTTCCACAAAAAATAATGCCTCTACACTATACATTGTCATTGCTGTACACTAATAAATATTTAAGGAAAAGATAATACATGTATTAATACATTAATTTTTCATTACCCTTTTCTCAGAAAATAGAGCAGCAGAGCTCGAAATTAAGCTTCGATAGAGATATCCAATCTTTAGAATTATACAACAGTTAAAGATACTTTCACAATAGAATGCCAACTAAAGTCACTTTTTGCCAAAATATACCTTTTAAATATTAAATATTAATATTAAATGTTTTATAATCGCCTGGCATTCTGTTGTTCAGTGTATACAAAATTCCTAGAGAAATTAGAAAGTTTTGATAGATTAACATAAAAATTCAACTTGCGTATTAAGTTCTTCAGCAGCTTTCAGGCAATGATGAGCCTTTGCAACTCTAACCTTAACAAATGTATAAGAAAGTTATAAGTGAATGACGATACAACAACTTTTCGATTTTACTTTATTAGTGAAGCATATATTGTTTGTATTCCTTGTGGGAAGTTGTTACGTGTCATAACACATCTAAATTTTCTTATTTCCTTTCCTTTTTCTCCCTCTATTTCCCTCCATCTCTGGATCCTCTTCCTTTCTGAGAATTATCTATCTTCTTACTTATTATGTACTTTTTCTCTGCTCTTTATTCATAATTTGAGTTTCTTTCTATATAAGAGAAAACATGATAATTAAACATATGTGTCTGATGTTTTTTACTTAACCTTATAGTTTCAAAGTGTGTCTATTTTCCAACAAGGATTCAAATTTATCTTTCCTTATGGCAGCATAGTGGTTCATTCTGTGTAAATATCTCATTTTCTTTATCTATTCATCTGTTGGTGGACATATAGGCCACTTCCAATATTTAGCTACTATAAGTTGTGCTGCTGTAAACATGAGTACACATGTTCACTCTAGCACAATATCTTTAACACTTTGGGGAGATACTTGAAAGAGAAATGTCTGGGTCAAATGGCATTTCCAGCTTTAGTTTTTTGAGGACTCTCCACAGAATTTTCCATGGTGGTTGTACTAGCTTTCACTTTCACTATTCAGTATAGATGGGTTCTATTTTTTTCCACAGCCTCATCAGTATTTCTTGATTTCTTCATAATGACCGTACTTCTTGCGGTAAGATGAAATGTTAGTGTAGTGTTAATCTGCATTTCTGTGACATCCAGTAATATTGAATCTTTGCTGTATGTATTGGTCATTTGTACTTCTGGGATGTGCCTATTCATTTCAGTTGATTATTCTTTTGATTTTATTTTTGTGGAATCTATTTATTTGAAGTTTTTAAAAAATTTTTCTGCATATTCACCTCTGTCTGAGGAGCGGCTCACCAAATAACTTCCCACACCATAGATTTCCTTTTGCTTTGTTAGTTGTTTCTTTTGCTATGGAGAAACATTTTAATTTAATATAATCCCATTGCATGATTTTCAATATTATTTCCTGTACAATTTGAGGTTCTATTCAGAAAGTCCTTCAAGAGTTTTATCTGTTTTATCTTTCAGAGGTTATGTATTTATTTCCTAACACTTATTTGATCCATTGTGATTTTAATTTAGTACAAGATAAAAAATAGGAATCACAATTTTCTATGTGAGGATAGGAGTTTCCTTCTTACCACTTAAAAAAGAGGCTCTTTACTCCAGTGTATGTTTTGGCCCTTTGTCAAAGATCAAATGGCCAAATATGCTTGAGGTTTATCTGTTCTGTTCTGTTCCATTCATCTTCATATCTGCTTTTTTTGCCAGAACCATGCTGTTGGTATCACAGGAGCTTGCTAATATCATTTCAGGTCTAGGATTGTGACGCTTCCTGCTTTGCTCTGTTAAACAGGATTGCTTTTAATGAGTGTGTGCATGAGTGGAAAAATGCACTTTTATGTGTACATTTATTTGTTTCAACAATGTTAATCATTTTGATAATACTTGAGATGGTAATTTATTAATATCAGTTCACATGGCTTGTACATTATAATCCAGTTTGGAAAACAAGAACAACTTGTTTAATACAATAGTCTATAATATATATATATTGCTTCTAATATATATATTACATATATATTACATATATATATATATATTGCATATATATATATATATATATATATATATATATATATATATGTGTGTGTGTGTTAAATTTTCCAACTTTGAAGATAACTGTTGATTTTAACTTCAAGAAGGAAATTCCATAATAATCATGTATTCTAATATGTAGTAGCCAAGAGAAAATAATTTAGAGTCATTTCCATTACATTCATTTATTCAAAACTCTTTGGAGCATAAAGAAAAAATTTCAAATACTTTGCAAGCATTTTATGTCCCTCATACATTGTAGGCCTATACATTGACTTTCACTTTTACTAATTTATTCTCTTCAACATACATTGAAAAAGTATGAGTGTGTAGCTGTCCATTTTTGATGCTTGAGTTACCATCCAATGTATGTTTGTCTTGCAAGTACCTTTTTGAATGTCACAAAATTTCCAACTACTCTCACTCAGCACTCTCATGTTATGAGAACTTTAATACTGCTTCTACTTAATGATACATTTTCTTTTATAATTATGATAAACATTTGTAACTAACATGTCATTTAATTAAGCTACTTTGTTATAATACAGGACACGCAAAAGACTATTCAAGCCACAGTTACAGACATATGCTGTACTCCTAGCACTTGGGAGACTGAGGTAGGAGAATCAATAATAGGCAGCCACGTGGACTGTATAATAACACTGTGTCTAAAAACAAGATTAAACTGTTGGTGGGTAACATGTAAAGGATGATGTTTCAAAAAAAATTACAGCAAAGGAACATCTTTTTTCTTAAAGGACAGAGCATATTTCATTTGTCTTTGGAGTTTACAAATTAACTTTATGAAAGAACACTAAGAGGTAATTATTTTCTTGAGTTTTGCATATTTCGACCATTCACTTCATATAGTTCACCATAGCTAGATTGTTCTGATCTTAGAGGAAAACTATTTGATATTTCACATTTAAGTATGATTATACATATTCTCATTTCTGTTTTTGTTGTTGTTGTTAAAGTCTTTGATTTCATATGTTATTTGAAAATTATTTAATATTAGAATCATTGTTGTTAGAATTTGGAGCCTTTGGGGAATGTCAACTTCTTAGATTGTTTTCCTGGAGTTACCTGGCTTTGGGTTTTGTGTCTGTAATGGACTGTGAGCAATTTCAGTCTTGATAAACCTGAAAGAGAAACTGACTAGAATAATTAAAGTACTTTTTGATACTGTGTTGAAGTTTCTTAGTAGTTTTTGAAACCTTTTGGATTATAGTATGGTTATTATGAATATTATATTGCTCCAATAATTGTGTTCTTTCTCTTAATAACCATTTTTCTTGATTGTCCTTGACTTTAAGCATAATCTGGTCCCATCAGTTCACTTTTTTTTTTTTTTTTTTTTTTTTTTTTTTTTTTTTTTTTTTTTTTTTTTTTTTTTTTTTTTTTTTTTTTTTTTTTTTTTTTTTTTTTTTTTTTTTTTTTTTTTTTTTTTTTTTTTTTTTTTTTTTTTTTTTTTTTTTTTTTTTTTTTTTTTTTTTTTTTTTTTTAGTTAAGCTCCTTCTAATCTATTCCACACAGGAGTTTTACTAGTTTGTCCTTGGGAGAAGAATGTATAATCTCCTTTTGGAGCCCTGTCTGATTCAAGATTCTCTTACTGTCTTTATATTCTAAGTTTCTCCAAACCACAAAAACCATGATGACTTTTCAAATGACCACTCTTGCTATTATAGGTAGAAAAGCTAGTTAGACATATGGCAGGCAGATAGATAGGGCAGGCCCTTGGAAAACTCAGACGGGAGACTGTTACCAAAGGTCAAAAACATCAACAAAACTCCTGGAAAACAGTAACTGATTGAGAACTCATTCTCCTAAATAACTAAGTCAATGCAGAGGAGGTGAAGGTCTACATCTATCCTCTCTCTTCCCAAGAATGTAGTAATTATAAGTTCCCTGGGACAAAGGGCCAGGAATTTGGCCCACCTGAGATCAAAAAGACCCTCTAGGACTTGATTTCTCATTGGGCCCCACTTGATCAAGATTGCCTAAATAACTGTACTTGTAATTCTATTGGTTTGCCCATTTCTTTTAAATCTTATTGGAAGCCCCCACTTTACACATTGGCTAGCTGTTAATTTGTCCTCCTCCTTGAATCTTATTGGGAGCCCCCCCTTAAACCCATCTCACCTCATGGCTTTGTTCCATGAAAGCCCTCTGAAAAGTGAGGTGGATGGGTTACCCACCTTTCCGGGTTCCTCCTTCTGTCTCTCTTAGGCAGAAGCTTTCTCCCTCAATAAAATTTTCCTACTCAAACCTCTGTTGGGTGTTCCTAAAATTCATTCTTTGATTTTAGAGAACACAAGCTCATGTTTTAAGTGTGGAGCCCGGCCTTTGCTCTCCTGTGTCACTGCCATAGTTCATACATCTTGCACTTGAGTACTTACATCTAGGCTATTGTACCTATGTTTCACCCACCAAAAATTAATGCAGTTCTCTACTTCTGTTCAGACTGAAGAACGTTCACACAATTCTTCTTTTAAGTCTAAATTTTGTATTTTCTTCTGACAGAATTTTTCAAGTGCCATCCCTAGAACTAGTAATGCAATTTATTTTAGAATATTTACTTTTTAAGACCAGCAGCCATTATAAATTCTGTTGTAAATTCTAAGAAAGTGTCTATAAATGGTGAGAATTATGCTGGAAAATCAGATGATCTGGAGTAAAGTGATATGTAGTGCTTCCCATTAATATGTAACCTACTAAATTTTTAAAAATCAAGAATAGGTACCCAAATGCACTTTTGAACTAAATTAGCAACAGTAAATATCCTTGTATTGCTCATGATATTAAAGGGAAAACATTTGATATTCCACCATTAAATATATTTCTTTATATGTCTCATACTTACACACAAACATAAATGTGTATGTATATGTGTGTGTGTGTGTGTGTTTCCCTAAGGTGGTTTTCATCTGCTAAGCAGAAGTTACCTTTCTGTCTTTGCTTTTCAAGTAGCAAAATAATAGGTCTGAGTCATAATGGTGAGCAACGATTTTTAGGTATTCTTATAAGATGGAAGGTGATTCTACAAGCCTTAAAATTTGCTGTGTTCTTATAATTACGAGTACACATATATTGAATTTGTCAAATATTTTAATTAATGATTATGTGATTTTTATTACTTATATTTAACATATATTACTTGAATGATTATACTTTTTATTCATCATGAAATGTCAATAGTCATTTTGATATTTAATTTGCTTTGATTTATTACTTTTATGTGATTTTTACATATAAGCATACATTGGACATTCTAACCTTAATTTTTTTTTGCTAGGTTTTCATATTAAGATTGCAAGACCTTTAAAAATGAATTGAGGAGTTTCTTTCTGATTTTTAGAATTAAAATCTATTATTTTAATATTTGTCATTTTCATTTTGCTTTTTATGTTTAATAGGTTTTTTTTCTATTTATTTACAGTTGTGCATTCTTGCTCACTTTTTTTTTTTTTTTTTTTTTGGCCACACTCATGTTATGGAAAAATGTAAACAGAAGCAGATATCATTTATATTTCTCCCATAAAAGAAGAGAAAAATGGCAGATGATTTCATTTTCTTTGCCTTTATCAGACTTGTGATTGCATCGATTATCTTGTTCCCAATGGTAACAGTTTCTTTTGTGGATACAGATTTCTATCACTGTATTTAAACAGTAAAGAAAATATTTTTATTTCCTTGAGGACTTCTTGAGTTCTTAGCACGCATGTATTCACCAAAATTATCTGATTTATTATTTACTTATATGTCGAATGTCCATTTTAGTGGGGGCCGAAATTGAAAGTATTGATTCTTTTGAATTGCTTTTGATGCTAAGATGTAGGAACATTTATACACACATTTACAGTTTCTATCTGTCTTCTAGTTTTCAAAGAATAATATTCATACAAGTCATTTAGGGAAGTTGTTTAAAGGCCCTAAGAGAGTAAGGGGGGACGAAGAGACCAAAGCTAAAGTTTAATAAGAACCGCTAGTCCACTGGGCTCCGCCTACTTCATTACCTTTTCTTTGCCCGTTTACTTTTCTGCATTTTCAGCATAATCGCTTTTCATTTCACAGGTTAAATTGCTTGAACAATTAAAGTTGGAGTCTAATTTTTATTTTGTGGGTAGGAGTCCATTGTTTTATCTTTATCAATACTGGCAGTTTTTAATATGGGAAAAATATTCCCAGAATCTGAAAGTAAAATGCAAAAGAGATTCCTCATCCTGGTCTCCAATTCATTAGTGAACACATGTAATTTGTTACTCCTGGGTGGCAGCCTACTGACTTTTAGGTCTGTGAAACATTTGCCCTTCTCCTTTTCAAATTTTGGTGGGTATATTTCAGAGACAGCCTAACTCCGCACTTACAAATTCAGCAACAGAGGTTCTCTTCGCGGGAGACACTTAAAAACTGGTGGTGTTGAGTTGCAGGATGATATTGTCTACCAAAATATAAACACAAGCCAACTGTGTAAACAAAACCATTTGATTTTATATGGCCCAGTACAAAATGCTTCTGTCTCTTCTAACTACAGTTTTAATCTATTTTCAGAATGATACAAGGGTTACACGTTGATTGTAAAAATGTATTTCTCTCTATTTACTAAGCATAGTTGAAATCAGTTTAAGATACTAATTAGAAGGTCACAAATAATTGATGGTGCTATAAAACTTCAGCGAGCAAGGCAATATTGGAGATACTATGAGGTTATGCAACTGAAACTATTAATTCAATATACATTAAACAGGGTGATATGCAACATTTTCAGAAGTACTATGCATATTATTGGAGTGAGATAGCTTATATGAAGTACAAATTTAAAAATATTTTATAAGATCAGTTCCTCTATCCTAACTACAAGATTCTTCAGTTATATACAATGATCAGAAATAAAATTTTGTTTCCCTGCCTTTCTATTTTTCATTTGCAATGCTGAGTAAAATGTCATTTTTCTGCATACTATTTTTATCCCCATCTCAAAATTTACTAATACTTTTGTTAAACAATGAGAAAGATAAAAAAGCTAAAAGTAGCATATTTATAATTTTAAAGTGAAGTTTATTTTTATAGTTTGCCTATAATAAAACTCACCAACTTTAACTACACAATTCATTTACTTTTGGTACCTATAAATACACATGTAGCTCTGAACTCAGTCTATATCTAGGTAATTTCTATCATCCTGGTGCTTCATATTGTCTCTGTACTGTTTTTATGAAGCCTTTTTTCCACTGTCTTTTACCTTAAGTGACTAGTCATTTGATTTCTGTAACCATTAAACTTTTTGCCTATTCTGGATAGCCAAAGAAATGGAATCATAATGTTGTGATTTGTACTTAGCTACTTTTGCTTAGCAAGGCATTCTGAATATCCAGTCATTTTTCTACAGGCACAGAGTATTTGTTTATTCATTCAAATTGCTGAATATTATAAATGTATCATTTTTCATGTACCCAAACTTATATTATGTTTCATATAAGTACAATCTTATTATCCCTTAATATATCTTTCTTTTCCTGTCAGTATGAGTTTTTTTCAAAACTTTTTTTTCAATAATGGAAAAAAAAGGTGAATATCTTGAGGAAGATGTGTATTGTTTACATTTGCCTAGAGAGTTAACACTGCCTCAACAAATCTTAGGTTCAATTCTTTCTCTAAAATATTTCCTTATTCAGAATTCAGTTTTCAGACAAGCCCTCCTAACTTACTTATGTGTACATCATTTATTTATTAGTCCAATTTTAGCTAAATATTCAATTTTTAAATTTAATGTTTACTTTTTTTTTTTTTTTTGACATAACGTCTCACTATATAATTCAGGCTGCCCTGTAACTCATTACGGTAGCTTTGGTTGGCCTCGAATTCGTGGCGTTTCTTTGCCTCAGCTTCCTGGATTCTGTATTATAATTTTGTGTGGTGATGCCCTGTGAATTTACTATTTAATAACTTTCTTTTGCCAAAGTTCATAAATCATCCTGTGTCTTGTTTTTTATTTATTCCACTTCTTGACCATGACATGATTATTAATACGTTTCCTTAATGTCAATGTTTTTTTTTAATAATTGCTTTTATCTATAATGGAAATTAACATGTTCCTGTCACTCATCACTATTATAATGGCACTGAGTAAGGTACTGAAGTATTTGTGGAGTAGCAGCTGTTGAGTTTTCAAAGAGAAGAGGATTTGAAGTTAGGTGCAATTGGTTAAACAAGTATTACAATCATGAATCTGATGACATTGTGGAGAGTGTGAAAGAACCTGAGAAAGAGAAATGCATAGAACACAATGTGTGAAAATAGAGCTCTTGCCTGTAAAAAAAATAAAATTACACCCATTTGCTGGGGTCATTAAAGAGAGAATTCAAAACACACACTGAAAACCACCCCAAGCCCTTATTTTAGTCTGTACAAAGGGCAAAATAATGCTTTTCGAGGTTTTGAAAGGGCAATAAGTTAAAGATTTCTAACGAAAGCTTTTGAGATAGAAATTTATCTTCTAGGCAGAGCATAGGCATTATTTTGAACAATAAAATCAGAAGAGATGAACACCCGGATTACCTGATTTTTTTCTGAAATATCTTAGGTATGGTGTTCATACTTCCTGGTCATGTGGTCTACCACCATTATTAAATTGGTACCAGAATCAGTTTAAAGATCTGTATACAATATGATTTATTAGATAACATTGTTTATATGCACCGCATAAAATGACATACACTTACTGATAACATAACAGTAAGTGTTCATACACATGCTTAAAAACACGGAACTTTCAATGCTGCTGCTGTCATCGCTGGTGTCATTAAGGATACTTCCTCAAGTCACTATCAGTAGAAGAACACTTAGCTAAGGGTTAAGTTGTCCTTTGTTAAAAATGGAACAAGAATCTCTGAGCAAATGCATATATCTCCAATTCAAAGCTATATTCACAAGAAGTAAAAATGAAAAAAGAAATATTGATGTTTACTTCTGCAACATAAAATAATTCTTGTAAAAACCCAATTAGTAAATGAATATAACAGTAATTTGGACATTAAACATTATGATTCTGATAAGCCCACCACTTGGAACACTAATTTGAATCAGAGTCCCACTAAGTACCTGTTTGTATATTTAATTCATTTCCTTGTTTTGAAAAGGTGTTGTTGGTGGAAAAGTAGTAAAGATTTTCTAGTTCGTTTTGGTGAATTTTTTTTTTTAACATGGTTCTTAATTAGTTGAATCTACAACTGTTTTGAGTAAAGGAGCACTTTCATTTTCTTTGGCTTTAGTGTACTGATAACCTACATTGTTTTATATGATGTTTTTTATATGGAGTGTAGAAGGGGCTAGTCAAACCTCATCCCATGTCTCTTTAGCTGGTCAGCTTCTTGCCTGGTATCTTGGAAAACATTTCAACATTTACCTTTTAATATAGTCCTCTGGTTAGCGCTCAGTTCTATGATTAGTGTGTACATGGAGATTTTTATAGAAAAGAAAAAGTAATCTAGTGTAGTTAATGTTATTATAGAATTTAATCAGTTTCATATACAATCTCTTCATTTATTCATGAGTGACACTATAATACAATAGAAAATACAGGCCTTGAAGTCCACGGAAACTGGGTGTGAGTACTAGCTTTGTCACTTAATAGTTTTGGGACCTTGGGGAAATTATTTCTATTTTAAAACTTCTGTCATTTTGCTCGCATTGGCAGCACATATACTAAAAAGCTTCAGCCCTTTTTTCTGGATGTAATAACTACATTGCACTTAGATATAGTTGAATAGAAAAATAATGTGGTAGTGAGGTACACTAAAACATAGATGTCACTGGAAGTGAGAATGCTTAGGAAAGGAATGATTTAGATTCAATTTTGTCCTTGTTTTAGAGTACATGCATAGAGAAATTAATGATCTTTTTACTCCTATTTTTTTGTAGTGTCATTAAGTGCAAGTACATTGACCGCTTTGTCCTGAGGATGAGGAAATGAAGCGTCACTTGAACAGCATAGCTGAGGCCACATCGAAGAGGCAGATAAGAAAGTATTCACTGCTTTACTGACAAGTTATCTGAATGCAGGCCAGATGGCACGGCTGCTGAATCTAGGTAGATCAATATTTGTAGAAAGATTAGTAGTGGATATATCAGGTGTTATAGTTCCACTCTACAGCTTACACTTTAGAATATATTGTCAACTTACTATTTCTACACGGGAAGGAAGTGTATGGTAAATTGTTTTCTAGCAGTATCCAGTCCTTGGGCCAAAGCCCACCTGTTCCTTGAAGTTATGCATGTATTAGGAAAATATTTGCGTGCTTTATAAGTGGGCAGTGCAAAGGAGTCCATTTTGTAGATAGGCTTTGCTTAGTGTAGGGCAGTGGATACTACTGGAGATTACATTTAAACCTAGATATATGGTGATGACTTCACTTCATTTCCCTGGATGCTTCTGGAAAAAAAGGACATTGGTGCCTATATTCTTTTATTAATAAGACACTTAAAATATACTAGGTACCATGCTAATTTTAATTAATTTTATAATTAATGAATCTTAAATAATATTATTTTATATTTCCATATAAATCTAAACTGAAGCTTATATAAAATAACAGTTTACCCAAAATTCATATGGTGAAATATAGAATAGACAAAAATCTGAACTTGAACAGGTTGGAATGAAACTCAGTTTTTTTTATATATAACTGCTAGGGAAGAAGTCAAATAGCCCTGAGAAATTCAGCCTATGGTAGAAAAGAACAGGTCTGAAATCAACATCAGGAGTTTGAAATACATTATAGAATGTTTACATAGAAATATGACATAGCTCCTGTATATGTATTTATTTGAGTTAAGAGAAGTTATTCTAAAAATACAAGATGCAGTTTATTGTTAAAATAACTATAAAGTAGTATTTACACATCTGTATGCTATTCACGGAACTTGTGAAACTTACACTGTGGTTGCTTGTGGAACTTTACTGCATGCAAAGCAGAAGGGAGGAGAGGGTGCTGATATTTTATCTCACTTTTTTATACATAAGACAGTTTAGCCTAAAATAGTTTTAATAAAGAAAACAGTATCTTAAGATTGAGAGAGCACTTTAAACCTTATCTCAAAGTGGTCTACTTTTTCAAAAGCCTTTGCTTTTATTTTTTGCCTGAAAGAAGATTAGTTATATGGGTAGAGACAGTATTGATTTATGCAAACTGCTATCCCCTAGTATTCCAGGTAATCTCCTGGTTTATTCTATCTCTGTCAGCAGAAAGCATGATTAGCATTTAGTCAAGGTATTATTTTTCATCTAGAAATTGAAAATGTGAATTCTTTTTAAGAAGGAAAGGAGAAAGCATGCACCTATTTTACCCTAGCAATTTACACTTTGAAAGTGCTGAAGAGGCCAGATTGATAGCCCTGAACTTGGACATCAAAATAATTAAGCTTTAATCTCCTGTTCAAAGACTGCAGCTTAGGGGTCGTAAAGAATCAAGAAAACTTTTTCTTTTTAATCAGTTTTGAGTGATTAGCAACTTTGTTTGTGGAATGGTCATTTTCAAAGTGCAGCAGTGTTAGAGTAAATTCAGGGGGAAAGATTAAGGAGTTTAATTTACTTGGTATGTTATTATTAAGTTCATTAATATACTAAGAATTGCAACAAAACATTATCATTTGTTAATATTATTTTTTGCCTCATTGGGGGTTACAATGAGAAAGCAATTTTCTAGACATAAAGGCCATTATGAAGTAATACTATTTTAAAATGTATTTTTGTTCTTCTTTGTAAAATAACTTCCTGGGTACCTAAAAAGAAATCTATTTCTTTGTTGAAATATAAATTTCTTTCACCTTCAGTAAATTTTCCATTTCTGTTTATTATTACAGTGTTATTTAAAACAAAAAAGATATGTTTAGAATACTGATATACTAATAAGCACATTTCATTCTATAATAAATAGGATGAAGAGAACTATGTGTTTTATATCAAAAGGCATTATATTTGCAATGACAAGACCTGATGCATTCATGGTGGTATGACTGTGGAGAGAAGATATTTTACTTGCATCATTCCACAACATGGGTTCCCCCATCTAGATTTATCTTTAAATCAATTGAATGATATACAAAAACTGTTCAGTTACCATAGAATATAAATGTTAAATACAGAGAAAAAAAACAGCCTTCTTTAAAATTGCATTTGAGCTTTGATGAAGATTTTGATAATGCGTAGCTTGCTAGGGCTCTTATAATGTTTGTCTTTTTAAGAGTCAGTACTGTCTTTTTTTAAAAATTTTTTTTAATTTTAATTTTAATTTTTTTTTAGGTTTTTTGAGACAGGGTCTCGCTTTGTGGTTCAGGCTGGCCCTGAGCTCAGCCTCCAACTCACATCACAGCAATCCTCCTGCCTCTGCCTCCCGAGTGCTGGGATTACAGGCGTGAGCCACCATGCCCAGCACTGCGGTATGTGGTACTGGTTGCTGCTGGGTGTGGGTCTCCATGCCCACTATTGTTATGTGGTTACCGGGGATTGAACCCGGGCTCTTGCGCTTGCAAGACAGGCGCCGGAACCACTGAGCTAACTCCCTGGCCCAGTACTGTCTTTTTCATAATCAATAAGTAATCCTAGGTCTTGAGGTATGAAACTTGGCAAAAAGTTGGTTCTCACAAGGTTGGAATACAAATTCCAAGGAAATACTGGCAGTTTTCTCAGCCTTTGTCATGATATTGTATTATTTATTAACACCTCATGATGGAAACTATCTTTGCTGTTAAAAAAACATTGCATTATCCTCAGAAAGAACAAGAATCCATTTATCAGGGTCAGAATATTGCTTGGTAGGATTTCTTGAAAGTTAAAAAACACACTAAACAGTTTAGATAAAGATTTATTCTGTGTTTCCAAGCAGCAGCTTGTCTCACCAGCCTCTTGAGATCTATGCCCCATACACTCACGGCCATAACATTTTTGCTGCATTCAGAATTTCATGTTACATGGTAAAAGTAGAAAGTGCACATCTTTCAGCGAATTAATTACGGTTAGAATTCTTAGAATCTCCCAAAGTAGCCACAAAGGTTACTTTGAACACTACCAAGAATCATAGTACACAAATTGACAAAACTAACACAAAAATACAGGACCTTAAGGACTGTTGCTTAAATTGTCTGTTGCTTACTTCACTGTACTCATAAAATAATTATGATTGGGACTCAAAAGGATCCTGACATCAACTTTAAACAAACGGAAGATGGCTTCTTTATCTCTCTGTATTCTATGAAGACCCAATAAATAGTATATAAAAGTGACTGAGCTCATATCAGTAAATAAGATAAGTGAACTCTATGTTATATACCTTCATGTGAATACAAGGTTATTCTTACAAACAAATGTATATGTATATTAACAGCATATAGTTCATTTTGACCGAAACATGCATGTACATGTTAAAAATTCAGTGACAACCAAGAAGTAAATAAACACTGCTCTCAATAACTCCATAAAGAAAACCATTTCCCCTTCTAATCTTAATCAGTTCAGCTTCTGAAGCATGTAGGTGTATTATCATTTCTTTTTGATGTATGAATAATGTTTATTGATATTATTATATTTCCAGGTGTATGTTCCCGCTTTCTAATTTTATCATCAAACATGTTTAATAATTTGTGTGCATATTTAAATTCTACCCTGCATATTGTTTCCTTATAATTTAATCTTCATATAGTAAAATTCACTCTTTTGTCTATGAGGTCTCACAAATGCAGAGAACCATGTGCCTCCCACATACAGGGATAGATGGTGCAGTATCATTGAATAGAACATTTTCAAAACTTATCCCATTAAAGTCAAATGTTCCCTCAGATCTCAACCCTGCTATTTACTGTTGTCATTCTCCATAGTTTTCCTTTTTCACTGGTTCGTATAGATGGGATTATGCAATCTTTGAGCCTGGCTTATTTTTTATAAATAATACATTTTAAATCCACCCACATTACTATTTCTATAATAAGATGTTTTAATTAGTGAGTAGCATTCCACTGAATGGATTCATCATGATCCTCCTATTGTGGTCAGGAAATTTAGCTCAAGTGTTATTGTACTTACCTTGCAAGCACAAGGACCCAAATTTGATCCCTGGCACCTAAAAAATTAAAAGTCCATTTTTTTTTACTAAGTAAAGATATTTTAAGTTATTTCCAGTTTTTGGAGCTTGTAAGAGCTTTGAAAGGAATTTGAAAAATTCATGTACAGAATCTAGGAGATGGAGTGTTATATTTTAAGATGTATATTTTCTTTTACTAAAACAATGCCAAACTCTCAGCTGTAGCATTTTTGTATAGGTACCAGAAATGAAGGAACAGTTTGGTTGCTCTCCAAGTAGGAAACCTGGTCATGGTCTAGCTGTTGTGTGCTGATCTAATGGCATTTTTTCATGCCTTGCAAGTAATGATCATAAATATATTTGCATATGCTGATGTGACGACATTCACTCTATTAGATGAAGTGTCGTCCATTCATATCTTTTGTTCATTTTTGATTTTTTTTTAATCTTTGAGAGTTCTTTTATATTATGGATACATGTGCTCCGAAAGAAACTACCTTTGTGTGTGTATGTGTATGTATGTGTGTGTGTGTGTATATATATGTTTTTTAATTGAAATCTTTATTGGTACATTACATATAGACATCATGATTGCACTCCATAATGGGAATTTGTACCAGTATAAGACACAATTTAATTCTCATTTTTTCCCATAGTCCTACTGCCCTTCCACCCCGCTCTATACATAAAATTTGTTTCCTTTCCTTTTTGTTATAATCTCATTATTTTCCCCCTTCACCCTATTTTACTTTGAGTATTTTCAATTGTATGTTATATATTGTAAATATATTTTATATCTTTATTCTTTTTATTATAATAACTGTTTTACAACAAAAAAATAAATCTTTCAAGTATAATCTAGCAATATTTTCCTTAAGGATCACACTTTCAATATTATATTTATGAATACTGCTAATTTAAGATTAACTAAAATTATTTCCTCTGTTTTTTTATACCTTTTAGAGTTTTACATTTTAAGTAAGTCTGCAATCTATTTTAAGATAATTATTATATCAGATGAAAAGTCTGATCTGATCTTTGTGATTTTAATTTTTAAATGTTCACGTGGATATCTAAATGTTCCAGCAGCATTTGGAAAAGGACTGATTTTTCTATTGATTTTCCTTTGCACATATGATCAAAATCAATTGGTATAATTGTGATTCTTGGTTTCATCTATTCCATTGATCTCTGCATCAGTTCTTCCCCAGTATCATGCTATTTTGATTCATGCAGGTTTATAGCTGATAGTATGAGTCTCCCAACTTCACTTTCTTTCCAAAGTTATTCTAATTCCTTTTGTTTTCCACAATGAATTTAGAATCAGATTTTCAATGTTTTCAATAATCCTGTGATTTTTATTTGGTTTTATCATAAATCCAGGTATTAATTTAAATATACTGAAATCTTAATATTGGTTTTTCTGATTGAGGAACACTGTTCTTCTCTTCATGTTTATTAATATATTTTCATTATAGGTTTTTGTGATTTTTTACATATTCATATTTCAAATTGTCATCTTAAGTATTTCATACTATTTTAAATTTAACCATTTTAACATTTAGAATTCTACTTACGCTTTCCTAATGTGTAGAAATACAACTGGTATTTCTTCACTGACTTTACATCTTGTGATATTGTTATACTCATTAATTCTATGGGCATACATCATAGTCTAAAATATTTATAACATAGATTGTCGTGTGGCTTGAGAATACAGGAAATTGAAAATCATCACTTGAGTAAAAAAATGTATAGAAACTACAAGCCTCTACTAAGTATCAAGACTGTAGCTGGTAAGTGGTTTTCAAGGCTGTGGGAGGGCATGACCATCAGTTGAGAGAAGGTGAAGGGGAGCAGAGCACCCCACATGCCCCTCGGATAGGGCCATACAGGTTAAGGGAAACATGTACAGCACAAAAATGATATCCTAGGCCATCGTGGGGAGATTTTTGTTTGTTTCTGTCAGAAAGTAAACTTGTCTAGAGGCTTTCTCCTCAGAGTAGATGGAGGCACAATGCCCTCATCTAGGATTTTCTTACACTTTAGTCTGAACTTGCTCTTTATTCCACTGAACTTTTCTTTCATGAATCAAATTCAGTGTTAAGGATGCCTCTTAACTGTAGTAATTTTTATTGCATTTTCCCTTTTATCAGGGTGACCAAGCAGAATTTTTTATAGAAGCCGGAGGGGCTGAACCTTATGCATCAAAAGTTGAATAGAAATACTGGGAAGATATAACTCATAAAATTAACTGAACGATAAGATGTTTATGGTGTGAAACTCCATGAATTGTAGAGGGGGTCCACAACTAGAAATAATGCCACTAGAATTCATAAGTTACTGGACATCTGTATTGGCCCACTCACCCCTGAAAACATGGATTGTGACAATTGTAACTGATGCTATGCTACTTCCAGTGATATGACCTGTAAGATGACTAAAGGTATTGCGTTACCCAAAATGTCATGTGCTAAAAGATTTTCCATCAGAAGAGATGGTTCAGGGTAACCAGTATTTCAGTCAAGACAGCTCCCATGTGGAAAGTACAAGATGCTTTATTGCTTCTACTTGCATAGAACCATTTTACATAACTAACATGACTTCTATAATGGAGCCACTCTTGTTGACCTTGGACTGTTTGGAGATCTTGTTCTTTTATGGAAGGGAATTGTTCTATAATACCTCTTGTTGCCTCTGTTGCTACTGTGTGTGTGTGTGTGTGTGTGTGTGTGTGTGTGTGTGTGTGTGTTAACTCATTCTGTTTCATTCATTATGATCATATCTACCAGTCTTTGTTTTCTTCACCTTGATATATATTCATTTTGCTTTAAAAATGTGTATTTGCCATTCTCATAGGCTTTGTGTAAGGAAGAAGGGGGAGATATACTGTTAATTTCAATAGCTTATACCAGAAATATGTAGATGAGTTTTACTATTAACCTTTAACCACTATTTCCTAAGAAGTTAATTCAAATCTTTCATTGAGTGTGACAAATGAATCATCTCTGTCTGTGAATTTTCCTAAATTTTCATGTTATATTAATTTTTTGTAATTGTCTCATTTTTCATGTTTCCTACTTGTCAGAACAAGTATAAAGATTATGTTTTATCTTTCCATCAGTACTTGTCTTCAATTTCTAGTTGCAGAAACATCTAATGATTATTCACAATAATTCTTAATATTTCATTTTAAATGACAAATTTGCTTATCATCTCAAAATATTCCCACTACAGGGAATGAATCTTTAAACAATGACATTGAATAAGCAATTTAGGGGAAAAATTAACACTTAATAACTACAATCTTATGTGCTAAGCACAGCTGAGTTACAAAGTCAAACAAAACTGATGCAATGTTTTTGTTGTTTTCTATTTTATGAAAAAAACATATTTTCATAACCAAATAACAAAAGAATAACAGTAGGAGCTTGTGTTCTTAACCATTATAATTTATGATTTTGCTTCAAATAAATTTGACTTACAAAATGACCAATGAATTGGTTAACTTTATCAGAAGTCATCAAGAAATATAATGAATGCTCCTGCCAAATTCCATGCTCTGTAAAGACACGGATATTTGATGTGAGAAATTGTGTACTGGACCTTAGAATCAGCATGTGAGAAGTTTCAACTTGTTTGAAATAGTTGTTTGTGAGTTATGGTTGAGAAAAGGTGACATGAATCATGATCACAAACAAATAATCAAACTGCAGTATTATCAATTTCACTGCAGCTATGCAGAGGGGCCTTCAGTTTTTTTAAGAAATGTCATCATAAGAGATGAAGCTGGGATATGTGTCTCTATCCCTGAGATCAAGTTTTGGGGTTCTGAATGAAATCCACTCAATTATCCTCTTGTTAAAATGTGCATTTATTAACATTCTGTATTAAGATGATGCTGAATTTTTTGATCATGATGGAACTGTGTAAGATAATTTTGTACCTGATATATTCTCTTGTTCTTTGAATACTATGAAGACTTACTAAAGCATTTATGAGATACTATGGGTAGGAAATGGTCTGAGGAAATGGTAGATGAAGGCAAAATCCAGGCATGGCTGAGTCAAGTATGCAGGATGTATGTCTTCTAGCACGAGAGAGAATAATAGAGAACTGAGCACAACTGCCTCTATGTGTAGAAAGTGGCCTAAAACCATCTGGAGTTCAGCCACGCCTGCTTTGTCATGACTCCGCCCTTGACCACAATCGTGCAACTATCCATAGCCACTCTGTATAACCATCCACATCTCTGCAGGCTTCAATCAATCTGCGACCGGCCTATATGGTTGCTCCCCATGACGTTTGCTTCATAAGTGTGTGCACTACCTAATAAAAGTGGAAGTGTTCTCCAGAACTTCCCTGGAATCTGCAATGTGACTTCACCTCCGTGTATGAGTTTTGGTTATCCCCAAAATACAGACAATAGTTTCCTATCCCATCATGCTGCCATTCCCTATCACATCTCACTTATAATTTGGCAACTTCTACTGAAAAATTACATTGAATTATCATGCACTATTTTCATTGCATCTAGCACCAGGTAGCTTCTAACTTCTGCAAATGCAAATGCTCATGAAAGGTAGACACATGTACATTTTTACTGTGCAATCTCAGCAGTGCAACTAAAAGCACTCATGAAGAGAACTTCTACAATTTCTTCAGAAAGTGGTGGCATGATTGCGTAAGTGTGTTAAGGACAAGTAGTTTGAGGGAGATCAATGATTAATGATAATATATCTTTTTTGTAATAAAATTTAAAAATGCCTCTAGTGTAATATCATGACACACAGAAACCTACCAAAGCTTTACATCTGAGTGTGTATCAGATATCATTCTTGTCATAAAAAAATAAATACCCAGCACTTACAATTTAAAGGAAGAGAGATATATTTTTGCTGATATTTTCAATTGGTTCAGTCCAGTTATCACTGACTGGATCACAACCAGAAAAGGCATTGCGGAAGGGCAGGCAGAGAAAAGCTGCTCAACCTGTGATAGCAGAAAAGCAGAAAAAACGGCAGGGGGAATGGGGACAGGTATATCCCTTTTAAGGACATGCCTTGGTGACTTACCTCTTCTAATCTGGTCTCACATTTTAATTGGACATTCAAATAAAAGTTCAACGGTCTATAAAATACCAGTGAGTACAGTTCTCCATGATCAAATCATTTCCCAGAAGCCTTGTATCGGAACACATGGAATTTTGCAGGGGCATTTTACATCTAATCCTTAATGTTTTTCACTTGGTTCCACAGCAGGCTCAGGCCAGTCTTATTGTGTAAAATGTGTTCATCCATCTCCAAGAGTTACTAATGTCTTAAGAGTTCTAACACTGCTCAAAAGTCCAAATTCAAAGTTTCCTTTGAGACCTAAGGCACACTTTATTTATTTATTTATTTATTTATTTATTTATTTATTTATGAGATGGGGTCTCGCTTTTGTAGTTCAGGCTGGCCCTGAGCTCAAATTTGAACTCACAACAATCTCCTGCCTCTGCCTTCCAAGTGCGAGGATTATGGGCTTGAGCCACCATGCCTAACACTGTGATATGTGGTTCTGATTGCTGGTGAGTCTGAGTCTCCATGCCCGGCATGGTTGCATGTGCTTACCAAGGATTGAATCTGGGCCTTTGCACTTGCAAGGCAGGTGTTGGAACCACTGAGCCAAATTTCCAGCCTATAATACACAATTTTAACTTTGAACACTTATGAAAATTAAAAGAAAAGAGAGAAAGTACAGTGGCACATTGTAAATATTCCAGTTCACAAAGTGAGGACTAAAGAGAAAAGAATGAAAGCAAAGTCATACCATAAACAATAGAATAAAAATCCAGTACCTCCATGTCAACACCTAAAACTGATTTTCATGAAATATGAATTCCAAAGGGCTAGGGTAGCTTCATCCCTACAACTTGGCCTATTTCAGCCTATAAAGTTTCTCACTTGGGGTCCTCTGCTCACTGCCCATATGTCCCTCACCAAATTTCAGATATCTCAAATTTTCTAGAGTATTAATTTTAAATTTTCCTTTATGTTCACAACTTCTCACTCAAAGACACATTGCCTGGCATCTGAGGCCTTCTGCTGCAATCACATCATTGCGTCCATGACCCCACAACTTATGCACTCTGCATGCTTGAAAAATCAGCACAATATAGGTAATGCAAGTTCAAGGTCCACTTCCAGCTCAAGTAGTGCCTAAATATTTTTGAAACATAAATATACTGGCCTTTGAGTGTGTATATAGTTAACATTCTTTTTTTTGTTTGTTTGTTTGTTTGTTTGTTTTTGAGACAGGGTCTTGCTTTGTAGTTCAGGCTGGCCCTGAGCTCAGCCTCCAACTCACATCACACCAATCCTCCTGCCTCTGCCTCCTGAGTGCTGGGATTACAGGCGTGAGCCACCAAGCCTGGCACTGTGATATGTGCTACTGATTCCTGCTGAGCATGAGTCTCCATGCCCAGTATTGTATGTGGTTACTGGCGATCAAACACGGGTCCTTGCGCTTGCAAGACAGGCACCAGAACCACTGAGCTAAATCTCCAGCCCCTATAGTTAATCTTCTTGCTATTCTTTTCTGTATGGAACCTTACCTGGGTGACTTGGAACCTTTATCAAAATCATGTGTTTGAAAAGAATTTATCCTTCTACATTTGGAACCTTCAGTGGATGGGCTGTGTCTAAGTATGGAAGGCATCTTTTCTATGCCCTTCTATAAAGGACAGGTTTTTAAAAATAGGACTAATCTTCTCAGCAACTATATTTCCATGGGTATCAAGTTTACAGGTGGTTGTTTTTCTAATAAGCTGAAACATCTTCACATTTCAGTTCTGCTTTGAGTTCCTGATCCCTTCCTGTGGCTCTAATCATGAGACAACAACAGGACTTAGGTAACAACCTGAACTTTGGGTTGCCCTGAAATATACAATGCCATGTTAATTAGTCAGCCATATTTACATTCAGTCTGCCACAAAGTACTGAAGCAGAGACAAATTTTTTCCTGAATGCAACATGTACCCATGTATATGTAGGTATATGTTCCAGGGGAGTCCTCTATTTAATCTGAGCCATCATGGGCCTGCCTTTTAGAGACTTCATTTACATCAGCACTTCAATCATCTATTCTACAACCAGAACCATCTCTTAGTCTCCACTTACAAAGCTCTGGATTTTCTTTAGCTGATTTATCACCAAACATTTTCACATTAGTTCAAAATGTTTCTGTACCATAGGCTCAGGTTTAGTCATAGCAATCACCTCACTTCTCTGGAAATAATTTTTTGTAGGATATGGCTTTCTTATTGCTGGTATAAAATGCTCAGTACTTTCAGTTTAAAGAGGGTGATATTTTGACTCACAGTTTCAAGAGTTTCAGTTCCTGAAAGCTTGACTGGGTCCAAAGCAGAAATGACAAGGTGGAAATTTATGGGAGAGGAGAGCAGCTCAACACACTGGATCCAGGAATCTGAGATAAAGAGGAGGAGGCAGTGACAAGAGTGCTCTTCCAGACACACTCACGGTGGCCCACCTTTGCTAAA
>PVIR01011830.1:0-46219 GCA_004026965.1 Petromus typicus | reverse complement strand
TGCTTGTTTATTTTTTGGTACCAGGAATCAAACTCAGCGCCTCACATTGGCTAGGCAGGCCCTATACCACTGAGCTACCCCCCGGCCCTGTAGATAATATTTCATAAA
This sequence comes from Petromus typicus, assembly GCA_004026965.1. Classification (NCBI taxonomy): domain Eukaryota; kingdom Metazoa; phylum Chordata; class Mammalia; order Rodentia; family Petromuridae; genus Petromus; species Petromus typicus. The sequence continues at coordinate 46,111 of PVIR01011830.1, read as the reverse complement.
AGATTTAGGCATTAAAAAATTAGCCCAGAAATGAGACAAGGATTAGCAGGCTTTTCAGAGAAAAAGAACACAAGACAGAGAAACTTCACAGTTCAATACCTTTCTCAAAAAGAACTTTATTTTGAGACAGGGTCTCATTGTAGTTTAGATTGGCCCTGAACTCACTATGTACCCCAGGCTAGCCTCAAACAAATGGCAATCCTCCTGCCTCTGCCTTCCAAGTGCTGGGGTTACAGGCATGAGCCACCACACACAGCATTTTGGTATGTGCTACTAGAGATCAAACTCAAGACCTTGCGTTTGCCAGGCAGACGCCGGAACCGCTAAGGTAAATCCTGGCCTCTTTTTTCTCTTTTGAGAAGCATCTTCCTACGTAGTTCAAGCTGGCTTCATACTTACTAAGGAGCCCTGGCTGGCCTCGAATGATGGCAGTCCTCTCGCTGTAGCCTCCTGGGTGCTGGCATTATAAGCATGTGCCACCAGGCTCAGCCTCTGAAAATCTCATGTCCCCTCTTGGTATCTCACTCTGTTTAACGCGTCTTCACTGTCTGTGCCCCGTGTTGCATTCCTCCTGTCAGCTGGACAGACTCCCCTCGATGTGTCTCCTGCTCTGCCTCCCCTGCAATCCTCTCACCCTCCCTTTGTCGCTCCGAATGGGTTCTCAAACTCCACTTCTCTTATCTGCACTCGGTCTGTCTCAGGTTGTCTTTTACTCACACTCTTTCATTCTCAGAGTCTCTGCTCATATCTTTGTCCAATTCCTAGCTCTCAACATTTTTCTCAAAATCAGCATCACTATTTGCTGTCTTCTTTTACCTTTGTTCTCTTTTGTGATCTCTTCCACTCATGCTATTCAGTTTCTTCTCTGTTGTATACATGCCTCATTTTGTCCTGATATTTCTGTTTCTTTTGGAACTTTTCTTTTAATATCTAAATATTGTCCAATCCTTCAATCCATCTTAGTTTTTCTCTGGCATTCCCCCCCCCAAATATCTCCCTTGAAATCTTGTTCAAATTCCCTCTTATCTCTTTCACAAAAAAACATGAAAATTTAGGGCCGGGGATTTAGCTCAGTGGTTCCAGCGTCTGCCTTGCAAGCACAAGGACTGACTTCGATCCCTGATCACCACATATCACAGTGCCAAGCGTGGTGACTCACACCTGTCATCTCAGCACTTGGGAGGCAGAGGCAGGAGGATTGCTGTGAGTTCCAGGCTCACCTGGGCTACATAGTGAGCTCAGGGCCAGCCTGAACTGCAAAGTGAGATCTGTCTCCAAAAAAACCCCAAGAAAATTTAAAAGTCTGACAGAAAATATTATAGAACCTCAAAACCAAAGCTTCCAAAGGACAAAAGATACCATAAAGAAAACAAAAAACAGACCAACTGACTCTGACTTGGCCATCATCTCTCGGATCATTGGCCAATGCATAACAGTGAGTCATGGTCTCCCTGTGTCTGTCTGCCTGGGACCATCACCCAGTCCAGAATATAAACGCAGTCCACTCCCAAGAGGTGGCCATGAATGGCAAGCTAATCCTAAACCTTCCAGTTTTGGTTCAGGTGAATGGAATCTCCCAAAACTAAATCCACTTTATACCTAAAAAGTCTACTAAATTAGAATGAAGTGTTTGTTTATAGTTCTGGGAATGACCTCAGGCAAACTAGGCTGGCACTGTTCTATTGAACTATACCCTTGACTTTCATTCCTATTCTCATGGATTTGAGTTTTCCCCTTTTTTTTGATAAGGTTGGCTAAGGGTTTGTAAATTTTATTTAACCTTTCATAGAACCAACTCTTTTTTAAAGTTAAATGTGTTTCCAGTACGTAGCATATTGTTGGATCTTATTTCTTGATCCATTCTGCCAATCGTTTTCATTGCTGAATTGAGGCTATTTACACGCATGGTTACTACTAATAGTTACATAGTTCAGGGAGACCATGAGACGTTGTTACTCATCTAATAATCCAGGCAGAGATGGCTGAGCCGGTCGGTTTGCCTTCTGTTTTCTTTACGGTGTCTTTTGTTCTCCAGAGTTCAGGATTATGGGTTGTATCTTGTTTCCATATTTTCTCATTTTTTAGTTTTTTGAAATTTGTTTTCTGTGTTGAGGTTTGAAAACTGCTTAAGATAGGGCCGGGATGTAGCTCAGTGGTTCCGGCGCCTGTCTTGTAAGCGCAAGGACCCAGGTTCGATCCTCGGTAACCACGTACCATACTGGGTGTGGAGACTCATGCCCAGCAGCAACCAGTACCACATACCACAGTGCCAGGCGTGGTGGCTCACGCCTATAATCCCAGCACTCAGGAAGCAGAGGCAGGAGGATTGCTGTGATGTGAGTTGGAGGATGAGCTCAGGGCCAGCCTGAACCACAAAGTGAGACCCTGTCTCAAAAAAAAAAAAAAAATTGCTTAAGATAAGTAACTTGATTACTAGTACTTAGACCTTTCCAGGAAATAAGCACTTTTCAGAGATGTCTTCTAGGTGTGATAACCTTTTGGTTTTTGAGTCTGTCCCAAAATCCTGCCTCAGGCCAGGGATTTAGCTCAGTGGTTCTGGCATCTGCCCGGCAATTGCAAGGTCCTGAATTCAATTCCTGATTACTGATACACATATCATAATCCTGGGTGTGGTTGTTCACACCTTAATCCCAGTACAGGGAGGCAGAGGTGGGAGGATTACCAAGAGTTTGAGGCTAACCTGGGCTACATAGTGAATTCATAGTTTGTAGTACTGAACTATGAAGGAGACACTATCTCAAAAAACAGAAAAAAAGAAAAAAAACCAAAATAAAACCAAAACCAAGATCCTGCCTCTTCTATTCATTATGGAAAAAAGTTGCTGGGGCCAGGAATTTAGCTCACTGGTTCCAGTGTCTGCCTTGTAAACGTAAGGGCCAACTTCGATACCCGATAACCACATACCACAGTGCAGAGCATGGTGACTCATGCCCATCATCGATCAATACCACACAGCACAGTGCTGGGTGTTGTGGCTCACGCCTATAATCCCAGCACTCGGAGGCAGAGGCAGGAGGATTGTTTTGAGTTCCAGGCTCACCTGGGCTACACAGTGAGCTCAGGGCCAACCTGAACTACAAAAGCGAGAGAGACCATATCTCAAGAAAAAAAAATTGCTGCCTGTTTGGCCTAGCACCCAGTTTTTGGGTGCTGGATTACATTATTGTTTACGCTCCCCAGATAAGCCAAGTATTGACATGTAATGAAGATCAATTGATCATAGAAAGGATGCCACTTTGGCTAAAGTAGTACAGTCAATAATAACATCATCAAACAGAGTAGAAAATGACAATCTGTCATAAATATTAATTTGTCACTTTTATCCATAGGTATAAGATTTCTAGTTATATAATAAAGTCTGAGACAAGTCAGACAATTATATGCAGTAAATATCTACTCAATAGAGCAATTTTGCCATGAAGGGAGATAATTTAAAAGGGAGAAAAAGAAAACAATAGAAAAATAATAAAAGAGCAAGTGATTCGAAAAGAATGAAGAAGAAAGGAAGATTACCCAACCTCCAGGAAACTAGTAACAAAGATAGGAGAGAAAGAGAGAGAGGAGAATAAGAACAAGAACAATAAGAAAACCGAACAACTAAAAAAACCCTACAAGTAATGAAAAAAAAGGAAAGAGAAATTTTCAGTGAGTTTGTGCTTGTGGTTATCTTCTGAGTCTAGAGTTTTGTGGTGTCCAGTCCAGTGTGTGGTGCTGCTCTTGCGGGTCACAGCCCGGATCTGTGCTGGACAGTCCCAGCCGGCTGCAGGAGAGTTAGGGTGGGGTCAGTTCTGGTTCCGTCAGATCCCCAGGAGTTCAGGCCGATCCTGGCCTCGGGTTGTGGGGATGGGACCTGAGGTGTTTATTTTATAACATTGTTGGTGCCTCTTGTCAGCCTGACCATGGCTCCCTGATCCTCAAATCTCTGAGGGTTCTCTAAGGATTTAGCTCAGTGGTTCTGGCGCCTGGCTCACAAGTGAGAGAATCCAAATTCAATTCCTCGTTAAAAAAAAAAAATCCCAAAGTTGTCTCTCACCCAGTCACTGTGGCCTTTGTTTTGTTTTGTTTTGTTTTTTTTAATGCTGTCCTATTGTTACTTTATTTATTTTGATTTTTTGAGACTGAGTCATGCTATGTCATTCAGGCTGTCCTTCATTTCACTATCCAGCCCAGGCTGGCCTTGAACTTTTGGCGATTCTCCTACCTCAATCTTCTAAGTGTTGGAGATATAGAGGAAACAGATGTGACTCCCAAACCTGCTAGTTATCTGAAGCAAGAGTTCATGTTCTCTAAACTGAACAATCAATTCTAGGAAGAAGGGAAGTTAAGAACATAAGCAATGCTTTGAGAGAAACATAGCTTCTATTCAAGAGAGAAAGAAGGCGGACAGGAAATCAAACATTGCTTCTCAAAGGAGTTTTGTGGGACAAGGAGAGGCAGGTTTAAGGTGGGACAAGATAGCCAACTTGCATTGGGGGTTTAGTTCAAGTGGTACTATAAAAAAACAGAACAGAACAAAACAAAACAATAGTCAAGTAGGTACTGCTTGTACTGCAAGTACGGTCAGTTAGGTAATATAAATCCAGTGAGTAATCAGGTGAAGAAAATTCTAATCAACCAATAAGATTATGGCAAGCATAGTCGCTTATTGACTGGATGGGGATCCAAGGGGGAAGCAAGGCATGTAGCAGATTACGTGGCAAGTTTGCAAGGATTTTTTTTTGGTCAGGGACCTTTCCAAAAAATAGTAGGTAAGAGCTTGGTCCCCTACCTAGGGGACTGATATTTATCTAGAATATCAATCACTGTTATTCATCTGTAGGGGAAGCACGTGGGTGCGGTAGGTTCTCTTCTTGTACAATGTTGGGCTTCTCTGAATGCATCTTGATTGTCCTCCATGTTGACCCCTCACAGATTGGCCCTGTCTAAAAGTTATCTAATTAATTTAGCTGTCTATAATATTGGGAGATTTCAGGTGGGTTTTTAACATCACTGGGATTTTAACACTGGGAGCCCAGACATGAAGCTAACCCAGCTGCTAGGTTTTGTTGGCGCCTCCATTTTGTGGCATCTGACCGAGCCTTTCTCCTGAGGACACGGAAATCATGTGGACTGTAGTTAGTCACCAGCTGTGGTAGCTCCCAGCATCCAATGCTCTGTTTCCTGGTGAGTTTCTTCTTGGAGGGAGCAAGAGTCACTCACTTTCACTGTGTCACTGTTTTGCCTTTTTGTTTTGGCCTGACTTCATGCGCGTGCGTGCATGCGTGTTGGTGTATGTGTGTGTGTGTGTGTGTGTGTGTGTGTATGTGTGTGTGTGTGTGTGTGTGTATATGTGTGTGTGTGTGTGTGTGTGTGTGTGGTGTTTTTGGGAAAGGCCTTGCTATGTATTTCAAGGTGGCCTTGAACTCACTATGTATCCCAAGCTGACCTCATGTGATGATCCTGCTGCAGCCCCCGGAATGTCAGCATTACAGGATTATACCATGCCTGGCATAATCTGTATTTTATTGTCAGATTTTAGAATCAATCTAAGTGTTTATCAATACAGATATGTAAACATTATATTTCACCTACTATTATGTTATTCAGTAATAATAAAAATGAATTTATAGGGCCGGGGAGTTAGCTCAGTGGTTCCGGCGCCTGTCTTGCAAGTGCAAGGACCTGGGTTCGATCCCCGGTTAACTACATACCATACTGGGTGTGGAGACTCACACCCAGCAGCAACCAGTACCACATACCACAGTGCCGGGCGTGGTGGCTCACGCCTGTAATCCCAGCACTCGGGAGGCAGAGGCAGGAGGATTGCTGTGATGTGAGTTTGAGGCTGAGCTCAGGGCCAACCTGAACCACAAAAGCGAGACCCTGTCTCAAAAAACTAAAAAAAAAAAAAAAAAAAAAAGAATTTATAAACCTATTTTAAAGCAATCAATTAATATATTAAGGTTTCCTTATCTCTTCCAAGTGAATGCAATTCCTTGGAGGTCAGGGACCTTGTTTGCAGTAACTGTAGACTGCTGCATACCCAAGGATGAGCATCTTGTTTAGAGCAGTTTAAATAACAACTGTTTCAACCGGGTGTGGTAGCAAATGCCTATAATCCCCCTCTCAGTAAAGCAGGTAGGAGGGTCTCCACAACCCTCAAACTCAAGGCCATTTGGGCTACACTGTGAGCTCAAGGCGAGCCTACACTACAAAGTGAGACCTTGTCTCAAAAAAGCCAAAACAAAAAGCCTGCAACTGTTTCATGAATGGATACGTAGATGAATGATAGTTGTATGTCCTAATGTGGGATTTTTTTTTTTTTTTTTTTTTTTTTTTTGTGCTGTTGCTGGGCACAGACTCAGGGCTTTGCAAATGACAGTCAGGCATTCTAGCCCTGGGCCACACCCGTGGCCCTGCAGTGGAATATTTTAAACAAGAAAATGTATTACAAGCAGAAAGACTACTGAAACACAAAATTTAATAAACGCAAACTTAACAGAAGCAAACTTTTCTTCAGGGGCTGAGATTCCACTGAATCTTTACATTGTGTTTATTTTATAGAAGAGCAAGAAAACAATAGAAATTAAATATTTAAGATTAGGTTTGCATTAAATCTGTATGCTGGCTTTGAGAGTAGGTCCAGTCTCTTTTTCTGAAAGCACTAACCTGTTGTGATCACTCCAACCATGATGACCTCATTGTCTTCCAAAGACCTCATCTCCAAATCTGAAGCAGGGTTTCACTCTGTTGTCCAAGCTCACCTTGAACTGACCTTGTAGTACAGACTGACTTTGAAGTTGCCTTCCTCCTGTCTCAGTCTCAAAATGCTGGGATTATAGGTACACCCCACCATGCCTGGACAAATCCTATTACTCTCAAGATCAGGATTTCATAGTATGAATTTGCAGCAGGACAAATATTTAGTTTATAAAATTTAATTTATAGCTAACTGTTAAATTGTTACATGCATGTTTAAAGTGAAAGTATTTTCTTATTTGAATACAAAAATACATATAAAGATTACATACCTTATGTGTAGATAATATCAACTAAATTTTACCATTTGTTGAAATTTGTATGTTATATTTGGGCATGGTGGTACATGCTTGTAATCCCAGCACCCTGGGAAGGATGAGAGAATTGCCAAGTTTGAGACCAGACTAGGTATCTTAATGACTTAGCAAAACCCTGTCTCAAAGTAAAAGATGGGCTGAGAGATAGCTCAGTGCAAAGGCCCTGGATTCAATCCCCAGTACCACAAAAACATTTTAAAATATCACCAGATGTTATGGTGCACATTTGTAATCTAAACACTTGGGAGGCTGAGGCAAAAGAGGCACTGATGTTCAAGGCCAGCCAGAGGTAGGTGGTGAGACCCTGTCTCAAAATAAATAAATAAGTAAATAAATAAATAAATATAGTTATTTTACCGGCTTGGTTTCTCATTTTCTATGAGACCTATATTAAATTATTTCTTATTATGTTAGTAGGTGGTTTTGATTCTGTATTTATTTTGGGAGTGCTGAGAAAGGGACTCTGGGGCTCCACGCATGTTAGGTAAGCGCTCTTTGAGCTATGCGCTTAGCAGATTCCTCCTTTTAATTCTGTCAGTATTTGTTTTTGTATTTTGAGTCTTTGTCTTGTGAATTAGGATATTTCCCAAGAGAAGCTTCTAATTATTTTTATGCACATCCTCCTCTAACCTCCTCTAGTTTCTAACTGATAACTTGGAATGTGAGTGTGCCTTGGCTTTGAGGATTTACAAATTGTCTCAGCAGACTGGGACAGGGACAGGGATGCTGCTGGCAGGATGAACTCTAACTTGTGATAGAGGCGAGGGGGAGAGAGAACACTCAGAAAGAGTGGAATAAAAATGAAAAATAAAACATGATCTGGTAATGTAGCTCGGACCCTGGGTTCCATGACCAGTATCAATAACACGCATGCGTGCACGCCCACGTACGCACGCACACGCACGCATGTCCGCATGCACATGCACGCACGCACGCTCAGCTCTACTCTCACGTCTGCTAAACGGAAAGCTTAGACCTCCATGTTTGCCATATTGCCGGAGGGAGGTCACCTCTCTCTGGCTTCTGCACCTGGGAGGAATCACAGAAATCAGAACCCAGAGCCAAGGTTTTTACCCCATTGGTGGCAGTGATCACCTCCTCCTCAATGCTGTCCTCTGAGACCAGGCTGGAGCCAGGAGCTTCCAGTTCCACCTTTTGGTAGAGATGAATTTGTTCCCTTTTTTCTTTTTCCCCTTCCACTGGCTAAGGTGGATCTCCATAGAGACCTTCTCTCTCAACTGTAATGAGACCCTCCTTCGTCCTCCAATGTCTGTAGAGGCTGAGAGAGAAACTGGACTCCATCCAGCAGTAATGAAGCAGTACCCTCCACCCACAGAATGTCCAAGGAAGCTGCGAAATCGAAGGTTTAAGGGAGGCCCTGAGTCTTACATAACATATTCATGTTTCAGTTGAAACTCGCTTTTCATACCAAGAACCAGGAAGGTCCTAAACTAAGTGGCACACTGAACAAACACCAATTCAAGAAAACATGTTGAATTATCTGACAAGCATTTTAAAGTAGTTATAAAATTCTTCAGCAAGAAATTATGAACGTTCTGGAAACAACAACAACAACAAAAGAAACAGAAGAAAATGGAAAAAGTCTTATCAAAGCAATAGGAAGTCTTAAAAATACATAAATATTACCAAATTGGAATTTTAATACTAAAAGATAATAATCAAAATTGAAATGCTTGATGAGTAGGCTCATAGATAAACGGAAAAAAAAAATCAGTGATTTTGAGGGCACAGCAATAGAAACTATCCGTTGTGAATAAGAGAAAATGGCCTAGAAAAATAAGATGAACAGAACTAGGTATGGTGATAAATGCCTCTAATACTGGATACTCAAGAGGTAGAGGCAAAAAGTTGCCAGCTCAAGGACAATTTAGTGAGACCCTTTCCTAAAAATAATTTATAGAAGGGCCAGGGACACAGCTCAGTAGTGAGGCATCTGCCTGGCAAGGTCCTGAGCTCTATTTCTGGTACCAGGGAGAAAAGGAAAAGAAAAAAATTAATAGGGCTATAGGGACTATTGGAGCCATTTTTTAAAAGTCACATTTGTGACCAGGCATGGTGGCTCACACCTGTAATCTCAGTACTCTGGAGGCAGAGGCAGGAGAATTGCTGTGACTTTGAGGCTAGCCTGGGCTACATAGTGAGTTCAGGGTCAGCGTGAACTACAAAGTGAGACCCTGTCTCATAAAACTAAGAAACAAAAAACAACAACAACAAAAAATAAAAGACACATTGTGTCATCAGAGTCCTCGGAAGCAGAGAGGATGGGCCCAAATGTATTTCAGGAAATAATGACTAAATTTTTCTAAGACCAGTCCCCAAATCATACACACACAAATGGAAAAAAGTAGAGCAAATCTCAAATGGGATAAACCTAAAGAAATTAACGTTAAGTGAAATCATAGTCCAACTTCTGAAAAAGACGAAGTCACAAAAGCATCTAGTTAGAAATACAGTTTACCTGTAGGGAAAAATAGTTCCAGAGATAGTCTATAAATAGTGTTTCTCTGAAACCATGAAGACCAGAAGGAGATGACAAAACACTTTTCAAGTGCTGAAAAAAACACTCTACATCTAGCAGAATGTCTTGCATGAATGAAGGGAAATCAAGAATTCTTGTAACAGGGACTTACAGGCTGCTTTTGCTGAGGTGCTTAATCTCCATTTGGGCCTGCAGATATCCGATGGCTAACTACGAGTAGGATAAAAGTTTGGTATCTCTGCCTTCCTACTGTTTATGATATCACTGAGTTGCCCTGGATGGGCTAGAATTCTCAATCTTCCTGCCTCAGCCTCCCAGAGGGTTGGGATTATAGGCATACACCACCACGTTTAGCTTTTATAATGTCCAGTTCTAGACCACAAGATGGTGCTTAAGTCTCCAGTCATTGCCTAAACCTGGGCTGTTTTCTTGGAGTCAGTTTTCCTCTTGCTTTTCTCAAACTCTAGCAAGAATGAGCCTTTCCGAAAGTCATCTCCGTGGGTGACAGTGTGACCTCATGGGATGAGAGTATATGCTAGTATGACCAGGAGCACTCACAGAAATCCTCCTGCTTCTGCCTCTGGAGAGCTGGAATTACAGGCATGAGTCACCATGCCCAGCACTGTGGTGTGTGGTAGTGATTGCTGGTGGGCATGAATCACCACCCCCGGCATTGCGATATATGTTACCAGGGATTGAACTTGAGACCTTGCACTTGCCAGGCAGACACCAGACCACTGAGCTAAATCCCCGACCCCTTCTTGGTTTTCTTGAGTCAGGGTCTTGCTATATAGCTCAGGCTAATCCCAAACTCACTATATGATCCAGGTTGATCTTGAACTCGTAGCGGTCCTCCTCCTGAGTGCTGGAATTACAGATGTGTACCACCATACCCAGCCTTCAGTTACAATATTTTCCATTTACTTATCTTGATGTCATCCCATCATAAAGCATATGTAAGCTATTTCTAATAGCCTGGTCATTGTGGAAAAATAGGTCTTTTGGGGGGTGCCATGGTAAGGTAAGCCTCTGGTGAGAACTCTCTCTGCAGCTCTCTGAATTCTAGTAGGCTTCACCCCTGCAGTAATACCAGTGTACCTCGCATTAGAATACAACACTTCAGCTGGGTTGGTTTTTTTGTTGTTGTTTTTTTAACACATAAGCTTTTCAGGCATACCAACAGCAACTGGACTTTATCCCAGACCGATCAGTCAGACTCTAGGAGCAGCAGGATATTACTTTAAAAGCTCCCTGCGCAATTCTAAGGATGCACCACTGGACTGTTCCTGTGAGAACCACCAGACTTCAAATATAAAACCCCCTACTGAATCTCCCTTTATTCCGAGCACCGCTCATATTTTCTTGTAGATACTCTTGCTCTTTCTCTTCTGTGTCTGTGCAGAGCACTTCTACTGTGAGAGGCGCAGAGTTTATTCAGTCTGGGTACATGATTCTGTTTCAGTCAATCTCTAAAAGCAGTTTGCAAAAATTTTGTTTCCCATGTAACTTCTGCAGTTGCAAAGAAACATCTCTTACTCATGAAGTCTTCCTCAAACCAGGAGGGCAGGTGTTGCAGTCTACAGTACGATTTGATCTTCTTTGGTTTCTGTTTTCAGCTCTGTTAAATTGAAAAAAATCACTTATGGTACAGCATACTTTAAAATTCTGGATATTCTATTAAATTTTTTAAGATGAATGACTAAGTTGGTAATATCAGGAATTCTTAGTAGAACAGAATGTCAAATGCATAGAAGCAGAAGAATAAGTTAAAAACTGGTACTATCAGGACCTTGTGCATGCCAGAGACCACTGAGCTACATCTTTGGCCCTGGAACTCTAAATTTCCTTTTTTTTGGTATTGGGGATTGTGCTCATAACCTTGTAATTGTGAAGCAGGTGCCAGAACCACTGAGCTAAATCCATAGCTCTCCAGTGTTGATTTTAATGGGTTAGAGTCAAGATTTCTAGCAGTGTAAATGAGAAAATATAAAAGCCCTTGCATAGGCCAAACCCAAGAAGGACAGCACTCTCTGTAGATAAAGCAGAGAAATATTTGTGCTGCACACCGAAATAGTGAGGATTCACACCTGTCCAAGCCTAGCTCTGGAGTCCAATGTTGTTCCAATACACTGCATGTTAAAAAAAATTGCTGAAATGGACCAGGGATTTAGCTCAGTGGTTCTGGTGCCTGTTTTGCAAGCACAGGGGCCCAGGTTCAATCCTGGTATGGTGACTTGTGCCCACCAGCAATTGGTACCACATACCACAGTATAGGGTGTAGTGGCTCATGCCTGTAATCCTAGCACTTAGGAAGCAGAAGCAAGAGGACTGCTGTGAGTTTGAGGATCAACTCAGGGCCAGCCTGAACTACAAAAAAGAGAAAAAAAAATTACCCAGAGAGGGATTAAGTTTCAAGTCACCCAAACCTGACATATCTTTTAAGTAATTGGTAGAAGGATGTATAAATGTCCCTTGGAGAGATTTAACTTGGACCTTGAACAATTACGACCGATAAAATTCCAAGGAACATGAGTTCAGATACAAATAAGACAGGACAGCCAGGTGTGCTGAAACATACCTGTCATTCCAGCACTGGGGGCAGAGGCTGGAGGATGACATAAGCCTGTTATCCCAGCACTGGGGGGGATGAGGCAGGAGGATCATCAGGAATCCAAAGCCAGCCCATCAGGAATCCAAAGCCAGCCTGGGCTACTGAGACCCTGTCTCCAAAAAAGAAAAAAAAAAAAAAAAGACAGATGGGAAACACATCTTGTGTTCTAGTATTAATTATTGTAAAACTATGAGCATGGAAATATTTAATATTTCTCAGAGCATTCTCTTCTCCATTTTCATACTTTTTTAAAAAAATTAGGGATAGATGTCAAACATTTGAAATTGTAAATGGTAAAATTTGTCTAGACTTTTAGTAGGCTGATACAAATCATTCAATTTCCTGCTAATTATTTTCCATATTTGATCACAGTTTACTTAATAAAAATATAATACATTTATAAGAGACTTCTCTAGTTTTTTCTCCCATCAGAATATGACATTGTATTTGGTGCAACTATTAGCTTCCTTATATACTGTTTCCTCTGAATAGAATGTACTGTTCTAAGCACTTTACATGCATTGACTCACGTAGTCCTCATTGTCATTATTACTGCCATTGTGCGGATAGGCACATGGACACACAGTGACACAAACCACTCCAGATCACACCACTATTTAGTCTCCAAACCTACCCTGATGGCCCCAAGTTGCACTGTTATCCTTTCTCTGTCCTGCTTCTCAAAAGTTCTTCTCTGTCTACAGTTTGTTGGAATTCCTTTTATTTTTAAAATTTTTACTTTTTTATCAGTGCATGTTTGCATTATATAAATTCATCACAGGTTGCTGTACATGTACATCATGCATCTTAATTCTTTTTGTGTCACTTCCTTAGAATTCTTGTTTCTTTAATTATTCATTTTTACCTGAGTAGTAGCCACACTTCTAATTAATTATTATTTCTGTCTATACTTTTATTTTTTTTGGTGGTACCGGGGAGCGAACTCAGGGCCTTGTGTTTGCCAGGCAGGTGCAGTGTTACTGAGCTATATCACGGCCCCTGTCCATACTCTCTGAAAGCAAAAAGCGTTTTGTGCCATGTCACTGCTATTACATGATGGTTAGCATATAAGGGGTGATCAAAATATTTGAATATTGAAAATTTAAAAAATCCATTATAATAACAGACACATTGCCTTTAATACCTCTCAGAAATCATCCTCTTTATTTTGAACACGCTTATCCCACTGTCCTGGCCACCTTCCGAGGCAGTTCTGGAAGCCCTCTTTTTGTCGGTAAGAAGTGTGACAGTACGACAGCAAGTACCGAGGAGTGCCATCCAAAGGAAAGGCGGGCCGGTGAAACATTCCAGTGTCCTTATCAAGCCAGTCTGGCACCCTCTGATTTCTAACTCTTCCCCAAAGTATAGAATGACCCTAAAAGGTAGACATTTTGAGTTGATTCAGGACACTGAGGCAATTGCTACAGAGTGACCTTCAGGAAAGAAGACTTCCATGCTTGCTGCAGAAACTGGTGAAAATAACACAAGCAAAGAGAAGCACTCTGGAGGGATCTGCGACCTTGCTTTATAGTTCAGGCTGGCCCTGAGCCCACCATGTAGCCCAGAGCAGCCTTGAACTCACAGCAATCCTCCTGCCTCTGCCTCCTGAGGGCTGGGATTACAGGTGTGAGCCACCATGCCTGGCATTGTGGTGTGTGGTACCAGGGATTGAACTTGGGACCTGTGCTTGCCAGGCAGATGCCGGAAATACTGAGCTGAATCCCCGGCCTGTTTTGTTAGTTTTTAAGACAGGGTCTTATAGACAGAAGTAATTGTATTCCTATACAGGGCTGCTGACATTTTTCAGGACTACTTCGGTGAGTGTTTGGAGGCTGCGGTTAGGGACAATGTGGTCACAGTATATGAGCTTTGGAAGAAATGCTGGACAGCAGATTTCCACAGCTACTGAATCTGACATTTGATTAAGCCATCACCAACTCTATTCTGTTGTCAATTCTGTTACATGCAGTAGTAATGTAAAGGACACACTCCCCACTGGGTGGCTGTCCAACATCCCAAGGCGTGGGGCAGGACTAAGGTATACTAACAATGAAGCCTATTTTTTAAAAAGATACTAGCTCATTGAAAAAATAGATACAATTATAGATAAATCAGGACCTACCTTCTTTGAAGAAAACCACGACGTCACTGATGCCGTCTGGAATTAAGCTCTCTGGAATGTCTGATCTCTCTCTTTCATGAACCCAAGACTTCAGGATGATGTCAGTCTCCACCCCTGTATCCAGTTCAAGCGCTGGGAATCTGAGTTTTATCATTTATTCCTCCAGATGGAAATTTCTGACTCATTTTATACCATGTCAGCCCAAGATCTAGTGGCGATGCCTGTGTACGTGAAACACAGTAACAGCTTTAAGGAGAACAGTTCTTGAGACAGAGTTGATATGACAATTAGACCTTAGCAGAATATGGGAAAAACTATCGAAGGAATTACAGTGAGAGTTCACATGCCAAAAGTTGTGCTGGATCATACCTGGATCATACCATACATAAGGCAGCTATATGTTTGATCCAGTCACCAAGGTACAAACATGGGATGTGGGTAAAATTACTGCACAAAAGCTCCCAAGTCTGAAAGGCCTGGTAAATTTATAGTTTGGAGCCCCCAGACCAGAAGAGAATCCGAGCCTTAACATTCAGCTCAAGAGCCAGCGGCTGGGACATGTCTGGGGAGGAATACAAGCCACTTAAAGGAGTCAGAACGGGACAAAAGCTGGAGCATTCCAAGTGAGGACACGAGAAGAGGCCAAAATTCCTCTGAATCAGTTTGTTTTTCAAGTGTCATTACAGTTTATTATGATCAGGTACCACGTGGATGGGAATATATATTCTCTTTAAAGCATTTGGATCTACCTACACATCATGAACAGAGGTTGTTTAGCAGTTGATGATGTAGGATTCTTAAGGAACTTTAAGGAAACTTTCTAATGATTTAGCTTATTTTGTATCTTTTCACCTAGGAAGATTTGGGAGGTGATTTCTTTCAAAGGGGGGATGTCGCACACTATAAAGGCAGAAGGCTACATTGGTAACCTCTCTCATAAAGCAACTGAACTGGGCTTACGCAGCAGGAACAGTGTTAATCTGTGGAGTATCAGGTGCAGCCAAATGTCACATCCCCTGACTTTAGCCATCCCAAACTGTCCGTCCTAACAGGAAATCCTCCACCCCACGAAGTTTACAGAAAACTGCCTTAGATGTTTGCCCTCTTTAGCTTTTCACTTGTGCCATTAAGCAAGCAATGTAGCAAAAGCCACTTCCATAGGACCCTGGCAGGAAGCACTGCTGCCTCATGCTGTACTCTGACTTTATTTGGTCTTGTATTTTTTATAAATAAGACTTTTATGTAAAAGCTCAGATTTTGATTTACCAGAAACTTGCTGCAGTAAAAACCATCCCAAGTTCATGCCACCACTTCAGCTATTAGATAGCACAGGAAAAATCATTTGTGTTGTACCACAGAGAGCGAGAGATCATTTCACACTGGGACACACAGCACAAATTAAAAGGTGGAAGTTTATTCACAGACTTGGTCTCCACTTCCCAGTAAAGCAAAGTGTCTCATTGAAACTGTGAGGGGTTTTTAAGGAAAGCCGGCAGATTAAAAAACAAAAACAAAAACAAAAACAAAAACAAAAACAACTAGCAGATACACAAATGGGGCAAAAGGACAGTTATCTCTACAAACCACAGCTGGGAGGTCAGTTGTCAGGTTATACTAACAAAAACACACAGTTTTATGACTTGTAACCACCTCTATGATACATTTCACCCAT
Source organism: Petromus typicus (assembly GCA_004026965.1). Classification (NCBI taxonomy): domain Eukaryota; kingdom Metazoa; phylum Chordata; class Mammalia; order Rodentia; family Petromuridae; genus Petromus; species Petromus typicus. Next base: position 30,130 of record PVIR01011830.1, on the reverse strand, counting down.
TCTGGGTAGTTTTACAGCTTGTAACTATCTCTATGATACATTATACCCATTCCTGCGAGGTGAACTCAACTTATTTTGGCACAAGCAAGGTCACAGAAGAAAAATGGCAGTTAGTTAGTTTGGGGAGGAGAAGAAGGTCATTCCTCGGTCAAATATGGAGTCTCTATGGGTTTCACAATTTGTATCAAAAGGGAAATGCTTTGTAAAGGTAATCAAAAGGAACTTCTGCTTTCAGAAGTTATTGCAAGCACTACTCTTGAGCTTTAAGAATATGAAAGCAGTAAAATAGAAACCTTGGAAAAATAGTGGTTGCATGAATAAATATCTAAGTAAGCAGGAAGTGTTTCTCTCTAGAATAATTTCTCCATCATTATATTTTAAGAATGTTTTATATTGGCTGGGGATTTAGCTCAGTGGTTCTGCCATTTGCCTGGCAAGCACAAGGTCCCAAGCTCGATCCCCAGTAATTACATACCACAATACTGGGTGTGGGGGCTCATGCCTGTAATTCCAGCAAGGCAGGAGGATTGCTGTGAGTTTGAGGCTAGCTTGGGCTACATAGTGAGTTCAGGGCTGGCCTGAGCTACAAAGTCACACCCTGTTAAAAAAACTTTATCTTAAAAAAACAAAACAAAACAAAAACAACAACAACAACAAAAAACTAGTTTTCTCCAGAGAATTGATGGTCCAATACTATTTCCCAAATTTCTGTTAGATGATATTTTTATTGAACCCAGGGCTTTTGTATTGAGATATAAATCCTCTTTTTATTTTCTGTTTTGACACAGTCTAAATTCCCTTTGATTGGAATTTGCAATCCTGCTATGCAACCTTCCTGGGATGGCAGGCTAGGCCTCCACGTTCTGTGTAAGTTGGATGGATGAATGGATGGATGGTCGGACTGCCTGATTTATTTACTGTTGACCCTTTCGATCTATTTAAAACAGGCCAGTCTCATCCAATCACCTAATAGGTCCAGAAATCATTACTTCTACTTTGTCAAAGGTAGACTAGACCCAGAAGTAAGCTCTTAGCTCAATGACCCATCATCCCGTAGGCAGAGTTAAGGCTCCTTCCTGCAGGGTTCAAGCCACTTTTCTAAGAGGTGTGTCCAATTCACTGGTGAACCACACATTCCTCGTGTATGGTGGCTAAAATGGAAATCGTGCACAGAAATAGTCCCTAACTATCATGCATTAAAAAAAGAAGGACAATTAATGCTGCTAGAAATCCCAGGTTTTCTTGTATACTGTTTTATATATACAATCTGGTATAATTTTTTTTAAATACCAGTAGATTAAAAGCTACTTGGTTAGTCTATTTCTTACGGGCAGCTCATTGACCAGAAACGGACAAAAGAAACATTTTCAGGCTTGTACGATTACACGTGCCTTGTTTTTCAACCTAGGCGCAACCTTAACCCTCCTATCTACCAGACATTGCCGCTGGAGACCGGAAGTGTGATATTTACGAGCCGCTCTTCCCCGTCCCCACTCTATGGTTCTCAGGTTCCTCTTGCCACGGAAAACTTTATGGTTCCGGGGCGGGCTGGGAGGTCTGAATTTGAAGGGCGGCGGGAAGCTGGTAGTGACATCTGTCACAAGGCCCGAGTTCTCCCGAATGGGAGAGAGCTGGGGCTATGCTTTGCTCTGAACAGTCGACAAGAGTTTGCAATGAATCTTCTGCGCCGGAGTGGGAAACGGCGGCGTACAGCTTCGGACTCAGACTCGTCCCCGGGAAGCGGCGGTGTCCTCGGCGTCGGCGCTCAGCTCCCCGCAGGGCCAGTGCTGAGTCCACCTCCGGGCCTGGGACGCAGCCTGAAGGGCGCAGGTGCGGCTGCTCCCGGGGTGCCGCTGTTCCCGGGGTGCCGCTCGAGCCTGTGTGCAGCCCGCGGCCTTCCTCTCTCCTTCCTCGTTCGTGATCGGGACTGGCGCCGCAGGCCTCTCACTCCCCACACCGCGGAGCGTTTTCAATGGCCGCGCGTGGTGGTAGCTTTCAGCTGGCTTCTGAGTCTCGCGTTCTTCCTTTGTGTATTAGCGGGGTTTGGGGACATGGGGTTGTTTGGGGATTTTAAAATTTAAAGTATTCTGCCCAAGCCGGACATGGTGGAGCACTTTTGTAATCTCTGCCCTGGAGAGGCAGAGGCAGGAGCATTGCCACTGAGTTCGAGGCCAGCTGGGGCTGCATAGTGAGTTAAAGACCAGCCTGAATTAGCTGGCAAGAGCCTGTCTCAAGAAAAACAACAAAATGAAAACAACTATCCGCTAGGCAGCGTTTTATAACTGTCATTCTATACCTGGCCAGTGTCTCAAGAGCTTCATGAGTTCAGTGTGGGCTTTAAAAAAACTTCATTCTAATACACAGGAATTACAACGCACAGTGGAAGTTAACTAGCAGAGTTGAACTAAATTAAGCTATTGTTTCCCCCCACCCCCCCAGGACTGTGCAAGCAACCATTTCCTGATGACCAAATGGACCAGCTGTTACTGGCAAATTGGGGACTTCCTAAAGCAGTTCTGCAGAAATATCACAGTTTTGGTGTAAAAAAGATGTTTGAATGGCAAGCAGAATGCCTTTTGCTTGGACAAGTCTTGGAAGGAAAGAATTTAGTTTATTCAGGTACTCAGTTTATGCAAACTAATTTCTCTACTATTTTAAAGATGTTACCTGTGTAAAGGATGCTTTGTTGAGTTGGTCTTTTTGCTTGCTTGATTGGTTTTGCTTTGAAACAGTCCGCTATATAATTCAGGTTGGCTTTGAACTCTGTAGTCCAGACTGGCCTCAAGCTCCTGCCAAACTTGCCTCAGCCTTCTGAGCGCGGAGATTACAGCTGTGCCCCACCATTTTTTAATACGGTGGATGAGTCAGTGCCTTATAAATAGGGAAAGTCTGAAAATATCCATTACAAGTGTAGAGTCATATGCTTATTTAAACTGTGAAAGTTCTATTATAAGGCTGAAGTCGGAGGAAAAGCAAAATATTATTTTTAATTTTAATTTTTTTTTTTGAGATAGGGTCTTGTTTTGTAGTTCAGGCAGAACTTGAACTCACTGTGTAGCCAAGGATGGCCTCGAACTTGTGATTCTCTTACCTTAGTCTCTGGAGTGCTGGGATTACATGCATGTACAACCATACCCAGCATGGAATATTATAATTTATTATGTGAGCATTTCTACTGTACAATCTTGTATCCCACCATTTATGTGATGGGAGATAAAATTTTTCTGTTTCCTTATGTGATCTCAATTGCTTTTAGGGTGTGACTATTATACACTATGTTTATAAATTGATTCATTTGTACAGGGTTGTATATATAAAACTACATATTTTTGTAGAAGATATATTTGGACTTCTGGGGTAACTTTACATAATTTTTGATTTATGTTTGCTACATTGACTTTCGAATTTAGTCATTTGGGAAGATACAATTCCTTTGTGTCAGTATTTTCTCTCTGTTTTTGCTTTTTTGAGATAAGGTCTTACTGTGTAGTTTAAGCTGGCCTTAAACTCAGTGATCCTCTTGCTGCAGCATTCCACAGTGCTGGGAGTAGGGGCATGTGCCACCACACCTGGCACATGTCAGCACTTTCTGAAATTGTAAGTCACCCAGATTTTTCATTATGGCTGTTAAAGAGAATTAGAGAATTAACTTTTCAGCAAATGTAAGTTCAGCCTGTGCAGTTAGAGAGGTACCACTTACTGGTTGTGTAGCTTTTCTTTTCTTTTTTTCTTTTGAGACAGGGTCTCGCTTTGTGGTTCAGGCTGGCCCTGAGCTCAGCCTCGAACTCACATCACAGCAATCCTCCTGCCTGTGCCTCCCGAGTGCTGGGATTACAGGCGTGAGCCACCACGCCCGGCACTGTGGTATGTGGTCTTGGTTGCTGCTGGGCGTGAGTCTCCATGCCCAGTATTGTATGTGGTATCCGGGGATCGAACCCGGGTCCTTGCGCTTACAAGACAGACGCCGGAACCACTGAGCTAAATTTCCGGCCCTGTGTAGTTTTTCAAGTTATGGGTTATAGGGAGAGGGAGACAGATACTAGGCAGTGTTTAGGATCAAATTATTATGTATAAGAACTTAGAAGAGTTTTTGTCATGGAGAAAATACTACTCTTAAACATTGGCATTAGTGGTAGCAGTAGAACAGCCTGGCCCGCAGTTGCAAACCAGGACTTGGATATCACTCATATCTCTCTGGTCATCAGTTTCACACAGCTAACCAAGTTCTGTGCCAGCTGCCCTAAATATTTATTGATTCTGACTACTTTTTGCTCTTAAACTCATTGCTGTGTACAGCTCTTCATTTTTCTTTTAGATTAGGCAATACCTTATAACTAGTTTATCTTTTTCCTGTGCTTTTGCCCTACTCCTTCAGCCACAGTGCCATTTGAAGGTCAGATATGATCTTGTTATTCCCGTTCAAAGAACTAATCAATCATATTCTGCACTGCTTTCAGGATAGTCCAGCAAGCCCCTTTCCTAGTAGGGCTCTAAGACGCTTTCTGGAGGGTCACTTTCCTGTCTTCCATTCCCAGAGTACCAAGTAAATCCCTCGCTATCATCCAGGGGAGGGGCCAGGCTCGCCGCTAGGCCTTAGTGGACGAGGTTTCTTCTGCTTAACATTCTCTCCCTCTTCCTTTTATCTTCTCTCTTGTAAATTCTGGCTCCTTTCCATGAGCTTCCTTCCAGCGGCCTGCCTGCAGTTTCTCTCACAGCTTTTATCTCATGTTGGAGTTGTTGAGCCTCCTCAAAGTAGAGCTCTTAAGCATTCAGTAAATGGATTTATTTAGTATTATTTCTTTTTTTATTTAGAGTATTTATTTATTTATTTATATTTTGAGGAGGGATCTTTAAGTACATTCTAGGGACTCAATCATATTTATCATTTATTGTTGATATAAGGATTTTTTTTTTTACTTTCAAAAATAAGGATTTCTTTTTACATTTTATCTTCATTGAGAAAGTATTTAGAAAGCTGGTTTAGTCAAGGGCTTTTCAGATGCTAGTTGGGGGCCTTAATGATAGGCTAATATGGCTTAAAACATTTATTTACTTATTTATTTATTGTCAAGTAGATTTAATCTGTTTTTCTGTAAAGTTGTAGAATTTTCCAGTGGAACCACCTTAGAAAATTCGCTTGGGCCACATATCATTTGGGAGCTGAAATCAGGAGGATCACAGTGCATTACAAGCCAGCCTTGGCTACATAGTGAGCCTCTTGTCTCAAAAGAAAAAGAAAAACAAATCCTATAAAAATCCCCTCGGGTACAAGTGTTATCCAAACCATTTCTTCTACAGAGATGGAGAGAAAATTTCCCTAAGTGTATTTAGCTTAAAACATTTATTAATGTAGAGTACCCAGAGATGACTTGTTTTTCCTTTTAACTGTGTTGAATGATCATATTTTAGCCCCTACAAGTGCTGGGAAGACCCTTGTTGCAGAATTACTTATTTTGAAGTGCGTTTTGGAAATGCGGAAGAAAGCGTTATTTATTCTTCCCTTTGTTTCTGTGGCTAAAGAGAAGAAATATTATCTCCAGGTAATGTTCAAGTACCAAGTACAAAACAGTAAAAGGCCTGTTATTGGGATCTTTAGCTTTATTCATTAGAAAAAGAATTTATAAAAGCAAGTGAAAAGCACAACTTCTTTTACTGTATCCTATTTACCTTTAAAAATTGACTATTAAAAGTATTAAAAGTTTACAGAGGAAAACTTTAAAAAATTACTGTTACATAAAAGAGAAAGGGTCATAGAGTCACATAAGGGATTAAATGTTTTCTTAGGTTGCAAACGAAGAGTTAATTCGCATATAACCCCGAAAACTGAGTCAGCGTTTTCACCGAATTGTAGATCTAGTATGCTTAGTGTGCGTCCCTAAGGACGGGTGCTTCATTTTGTTTGAGGGCCACTGAGAATGTAGGGGCTGATGGACAAGAGCTGTCAGTGTTTGGCAAAAAGAAACAGTACAAGTTTACATTATGATACTATTTTTAATGCATTTTCACAAATAGTGTTTCACCAAATGTAATAAATTTACTATTGTGATTTTTTTTTTTTGAGTGAAAATGTGAATTGTTAGGATGGAAAGATTATTGAATTAATAGGCCCAAACCTCTGGCTCTATTCCCATTGGCCACTATATTTTGAACGCACAGTGCGCTGGGCCTCAGTGTTTTCCTTCAGAGGTCAAGGATGTTGACCCTTAGTGCTGGATTCACTCATGCTCAGAAGAATTTATTGAATGAACAGGTCTAAAATTCTTTGGTTCCATAAATCTTTTTAACAGTTATTTCAGGCCACATAGCCAACAAAGCTGGTCCTTCAGGATAGCGTCCTCTCAACTTAGACCCAAAGTAACAAAATGACGCAAGGATCCTTTTTACTGAGAAGGTACGTTAGTTAAAACTTAAACTAGAAAAAGAATCCCCCTGATTTGGACTTTAAAACCTTTTCTTCCATTATCTAAATAACTGCTCTTTAGTAGGATAATAAGACTGTCCTCATGAAGTATAAATTTGTCCCTTAAAATGTAAAGTTAGCATTAATTAAAATTTCCAAGTTTCCTGCTATTTATTAGATTAAAAATGTAAATGCTTAAGGTAATTTCCTCCAATTTTAATTTCTATAAATGCTTCTTAGATTACATTGCTATCATTAAAATGAATTAATTATGTTTGATTCTGTCTTTATTAAAACTTGTTTTTTAATGGGCTGGTGATTTAGCTCAGTGGTGCTCCTGCCTGCTTTGCAAGCACAAGGTCATGAGTTTGATCCCTGGTACTGCAAAAAAAAATAATAATTATTATTTAGTAGATGTCCAGCTAGCTCAGTTGGGAGAGCATGTGACTTTTAAAACTTGGGTTTTAGTTTTATTGGCACATGTTTTATATATTTATATCTATCCATATACCTGGATTCATATATATATATATATATATATATATATATATATCTGGATTCATATATCTCTATATAGATATATAGATCCATATAGATATGCATACCTATATATATATATATATATAGAGAGAGAGAGAGAGAGAGAGAGAGAGATAGATATAGATATAGATAGCATTCATCAGGGAATTTGTACTTGTACATGATATATCTTGTTTCTCCCTGTCTTGACAGAAATCTCTGTGCTGAACTTTGTCAATTTCAAACTTCATATTTTTAGGATATATTTCTTTTTTCATTGTTGTACTGGAGATCATACTTGGGCTCTTGTGCTTCCAAGGTAGGCACAGTACCACGTGAGCTAAATTCCCAGCCCATTGCAGTATGTATTTCTAAAAAGGATGTGGGGCTTGGCCAGGAACAACTGACAGTAGTCCCCTAAATGTCTTTAGATAGTTATGTCTATTTTTTGGGATAGAATTCACCTATAACTCATGAATTACAATTTTCCACCTGTGTTGTTCTTAATGCAGAGTCTGTTTCAGGAAGTAGGAATAAGAGTGGATGGTTATATGGGTAGTTCCTCTCCAGCGGGGCATTTCATGGCCCTGGATATCGCTGTCTGCACAATTGAGAGAGCCAATGGTTTGATCAATCGCCTCATAGAGGAAAATAAGATGGACCTATTGGGTAAGAAAATTTAAGCAAATACTTCTTATTGCTGTTTTTGATGGGACAGAATGAAACTGTTAATGATTTGTTTACATAGCTGAGTGCAAAGGTTCAGAGTACAAACCCCATTACTACCAAAAAAACCCCACAAAAAACCTTAATAACTGATGTAGATGTCTTTGGCATACCATTATGCGATTTCTACAAAGTTTTCAATAATGTTGTATTATTATCTGTCATCTACTTCTGGAGGTCAGAATTGTCATGGAATGTTAGCAACTCTATGTGATAAAGTATGTTTTGCATTCTGCTGCTCTTAGTAACTCCATTACTTTGCATCTTTGTACTTTATAAAACATGGAGGTTATTTTTGATCTGTCAGTTTTCATTTTCCTTCTGAATTTTACCATAGAAGCCTGTGTGGGCTGGATTTGCCATCTCCACAGTTAGTATATCCATGTGTTACCATACTCTGGTGCTCTGATACATAGGTTAGTCCTGGACCTAGAAGTTGCCATTGAAGGTAAATGATAGATAACTATAAAAGAATAGAAATGATGATGAAGCCTAGCGTGGTGGCACATGCCTCTAATCCTAGCAACAGATACAATAGGAACATCAGCTCTTTGTTAAGAACCCAATGAACTTATGGGCCAGGGAGTTAGCTCAGTGGTTCCGGCACCTGTCTTGCAAGCGCAAGGACCCGGGTTTGATCCCCAGTAACCACATACTATGCTGGGCGTGGAGACTCATGTCCAGCAGCAACCAGTACCACATACCACAGTGCCGGGCATGGTGGCTCACGCCTGTAATCCCAGCACTTGGGAGGCAGAGGCAGGAGGATTGCTGTGATGTGAGTTGGAGGCTGAGCTCAGGGCCAGCCTGAACCACAAAGCGAGACCCTGTCTCAAAAAAAAAAAAACCCCAAAAACCCAAAAACCTAAAAAAAAAAAAAAAAGAACCCAATGAACTTAAAAATAGCATGCTTAAGTTGTGGTAGGGAAGGTGTGGGGGTTCGAACCGAAGATTAGTAAGACACGGACTGCAATATAGAGCTTGGAGAGAGAAATCATGGTCACTTTGTATTAGAATCAGCTTAGGAATTCTGACTTTATTGAGTTTTCAATATCTTATGTTGCAATCTTATTGTTATGTTCAATGTACCTGGTACAGTGCTTGATAGAGTATAATAGAAAGGATAATTTTGGATGCCTGAACAAATGCAGAAGTAACTCATAATATGATTTGGAGACAGCTTACTGGCAAGGAAAAAGAGCTTCAGGTGTCCTTACGAAATTGCCTGAAAAGACTTGAGTTTGGTGAAGAAAGTATATTAGGGGGAAACCAGTGAACATGGAAGAAATTTGATGTTTATCCAAAGAATCCTTGGTTGATACTAAATTTTCGTAATTCTTCATCGTCATGCCAAGTGCATAGATTGGCTCCTTTATCTAAGTCATGGACAAGTATTTATGTTTTGAAGCAGAATGACATTAGCCTGTCACATTGAAAGAAAGCGTTTAAAAGTGATTTCTTTCTTCTTGACCTAATTGTTTTTTACTAAGGGACTTTTTTTTTTTTTACTTGAGGATAGTTGTTTCCTTATAGAAAAGGTAATACAAACCAGATATGGTAATTCACTCCTCTAATCAGAGCACTCCAGAAGACTAAGGCAGGAGAACTAAAAGTTTGAGTTCAGCCTGGGAAATTTAGCAACTGAGGAAGACCCTGTCTCAAAAAAAGAGGTGACAGAGACTGGTTGTGTAACTCAGTGCAAAGGCCCAAGGTACAAATTAAAAAAAAAAAATACTCTGAATATAGATATCTTTGATGTATCTTATGTTTATTTCTATAAAGTTACCAATTTAGTTTTTTTTTTTCTTTTGAGACAGGGTCTTGCTGTGTAGTTCAGAATGATTTGAACTCACTATGTAGCATAGGCTGGCCAAAAACTCTTGGCAACCCTCCTGCCCCAGCCTCCTGAGTGCTGGGATTGCAGGTGTCCGCAGCCACACCTGGCCAGAGTTACCAATTTAGATGTCTGAGTAATGACAGGCAGTGTTTCCTGGGTTTGGTTAGTCCTGAATCAGCTAATCATTGGTTTTCAGATCCAGAATCATTGTAGGGCTCCTCATGGTAACTGAAACATCTTAGAAAATTATTGCTTATTATGTAGAATCTTGTTTTCCTTTTATAGCATGAAATTTCATCATTTGCACTATCTAAAGTCATAGTTATTTACTGTGTAGATGTATGTTATTGGGTCTTTTAAATGCTTGGAATTGTGAAATTCTGTAAAAACTTGCGGCTGCAAACTCTTTAGGAATGGTGGTTGTGGATGAGCTGCACATGCTGGGCGACTCACACCGAGGGTATCTGCTGGAGCTTTTGCTCACTAAGGTTTGCTTCCTTGCTCAGAAATCAGCATCTCGGTGAGTACCTAAATAACTGCACTCCTGCCATCTAGACAGCGCTGACAAACTGCCTTCAAAGTGCAAAAGCACAGGTCAAAGGAATATAGCACTTTCCTTACAACAAACGCACATGCAGTTATCTTGTTCTTGTTCTAAGCAGTACTTCAGGCTCAAATGGATTTTAGATTACTTTGTAAAATTGTTAAATATCCGACTGCTCACTGTTTTGGTGTATACACTTATGATAGATTTTTTTAAAAATCTAGATTTTGTGTTTGTCAATAATATGCATATATAATTTAGTTGTCAGCACTAATTTCACAAAATTAAATTTCTTCAGCCCCCACTTCTTAGAGGCAAGTACTTTCAAATCTTCAAGCTTTTAAAAAACATTTAAGGGATTTAGCTCTGGTGCTGTGCCTACCTGGTAAACACAAGGTCCTGAGCTTGATCCCTGGTACTGAAAAAAATTTTTATTTAAATTTATCCAGTATTTCCAAATGTAGTTACCTGAGTTGTAGTTTTACTTTTTATTTTTATTTTTATTTTTATTTTTTTTAGGTTTTTTTTTTTTGAGACAGGGTCTTGCTTTGTGGTTCAGGCTGGTCCTGAGCTCAGCCTCAAACTCACATCATAGCAATCCTCCTGCCTCTGCCTCCCGAGTGCTGGGATTACAGGCGTGAGCCACCACGCCCGGCACTGTGGTATGTGGTACTGATTGCTGCTGGGGTGAGCCTCCACACTCAGTATTGTTATGTGGTTACTGGGGAATCGAACCTGGGCCCTTGCGCTTGCAAGACAGGTGCCGGAACCACTGAGCTAACTCCCCGGCCCCTATTTTATTTTGGTTTTTGAGACAAAGTCTCACTATGTAGCTTGGGGTGGCCTTGAACTCATGGAGATCCTCCTGCCTCTGCCTCCCAAATGCTGGGATTACAGGCATGTGCCACCATGCCCAGCCTGAATTGTAGTTTTATAATTCATCAGTAGACTTCTTACTATGGACATGAAGATCCAGCTGTCTTATAGTCTCTTCAGTAACACTGAATCCTCATCCTCCCCAGGCTCTCTTTATCGTCTCATCTTCCCATCCTTCTAATGTAATTATAATTTTGCTTAATGTTTTTCAGTGTTAAAGTAATATAAGTACCATTGTGAACTGAGCTAGATTATACTCTGATTACTTTTAACTTCCTAAAAAGTGTTTTGTTCTATCTGAAATTAACAGATGTCTTTCTTGTTTGGTGGCTTGATTTTTTAGGGGCTTGTGACTAATCTACCCCTGTCCTCTTCCCTGATTGTGTAAGTCCCCAACTATATTCCTGCATATGTGCAGTCCTACCAGAGTTATCACGCGGAAGTTTGTCCCAAGGCCTTCCAGTTGCAGTCTGGAGAGGGTTAGCTTATGTGTGTGGTTGCACAGCACTTGCCTAGGGATCTCTCTTTGTCATTATTATTCATTTCTGTTGAGACAGAGCCCCCTTTTAGACGTGCATGCCTTTTTCTTGATTTATCTCCTTTTTTATTTAGTGGTACTGAAGATCAAACTCAGGACCTTGAGCTTGCAAGGCAGGCATGGTGCCACTGAACTAAAATCCCTGGCCCTTTTTCCTCATTGTTATGGAGCTGTCATTCAGGAAATTCCCCTTACTTTTGTGAAGACATTATTTTCTGTTTTTTACTATACTAAGGATTATCATTATTTTTATAGTACCACATATCAAACTCATGACCTTGCACTTGCAAAGCAGGCGGGGGCGCCACTGAGCTAAATTCGCCTCCCTCCATACTAAGGATTGAACACAGGGCCTTTGCATTGCGCTACTCTCTAGCCTTTATTTTATTTATTTATTTATTTATTTTTTTTTTAAGGTTTTTTGAGACAGGGTCTCGCTTTGTGGTTCAGGCTGGCCCTGAGCTCAGCCTCCAACTCACATCACAATCCTCCTGCCTCTGCCTCCCAAGTGCTGGGATTACAGGCGTGAGCCACCATGCCCGGCACTGTGGTATGTGGTACTGGTTGCTGCTGGGTGTGGGTCTCCACACCCAGTATTGTTATGTGGTAACCGGGGAATCGAACCCGGGCCCTTGAGCTTGCAAGACAGGCACCGGAACCACTGAGCTAACTCCCTGGCCCCCTAGCCTTTATTTTTTTTAAAGATCTCACTAAGTTACTAAATTGCTCAGGCTGACCTTCAACCATATTTGAAAATTCTTTTAAAATTCTTTTTATATTTAATAAATTGTCCAGGTACAAAAGTCAAATAGAAATAGTTTATCACTTTATCTTTTCATGTTATTGAAAAATCCAATGCTGTGCTTATCTATTATTCTTTATATAATATTTAAAAATTTTTTAAATTTTTTTCTCTGAGAGTTTTTTTTCCTTTTTTGTGGTGAGATTTCATACTGGTAGGTCTGGGTGTTGGTCTATTTTCATTTATTGTACTGGCTACTAAATAGCTTTCTTTTATTTAGGAAGATTTGAATATATCTTAATTTATGATAAATAAAATATATGAGAGATATACTATATCCCAAATTACTAGGGATATGTAAGACATGCCTAATACAATTAGGAAGCTTGACCTAATGGTATCCTGGATTTAATTCAGAACGTGTACTTCTCATGGTCATTTTGACTTTGGGAGAGATTTAGGAGTCTCATGGTGCCAGATCTGGTGAGTAAGGAAGATGAGAAGACATGTCAGAGTTTTTAGCAGTCTGCCGTTTCATTGGATAGCACCTAGAAGCAACATTCAGGTATTTTTGATCATACTTTGTAAAGATGCCTATGAAAGAGGACTTCTGAAATTGCTTTACAAATTGGCAGGAACAGTGGGATAAGTGTGTTCGAAGTAAGGGAGAATATTCTGAGGAGGATTAAGGGAGGTGTATTTTTTTACTATGATACATTTTAAAATTTAAATATTCGCCATATATTTTTATCACCTCTGGTATACAGGTGTGCACAAGGAACATGATCAAGATAATTTCATTAGCACTATTTGTTAATTTAATATGTATCTTTGAATGTGGTTTTCATTTGTTTTCCACAGCCAGGCAGAGTTAGCCAGGCCTCTGTCTAATGCTGTGCAGGTTGTTGGCATGAGTGCCACTCTTCCTAACTTGGAGCTTATAGCTTCCTGGTTGAACGCTGAACTCTACCATACTGACTTTCGTCCTGTTCCACTTTTGGAGTCAGTAAAAATTGGAAATTCCATTTACGACTCTTCAATGAAGCTTATAAGGGAATTTCAACCTATGCTACAAGTGAAGGTAAATTATTACTTTTACATCGCTACTATCAGTATCTTTGTGTTTGATGACATTTTCCAACTAGTAATTAGCATTTTTAAAATTATATAATTAGAAGTTGCAAAATTTATACGTCCATTAGAATTAGCATTTTTTTTAGAGTTAGTATTAAGCTTTACATATATATTAATTCGAATTAATATTAAGGTAATATTAAAGAGTTGATGGTGTTAGAAGGAAAGTAGTTGTCTTTAATTGATCATTATTTCCTGATATAGAAACACTCTAAAAGTACCTAAGTGTAAATTTTTCTGTTTAACTAAGACAAGATTTCTTATGGTTGACTCTACACTAGTTTAATGTGGAAAATTAATCTTTTATTAGTTATACTCACTTTTTACTACATTAACAGTGGTTATAATAGATAGTATATAAAATGAAAAGTTAGTTTTAGGATTTGGACAGACCTAACCCTGAGTTTTGATAAAGATACTCATTATGGATGAGATACAGGTTGAGTTGCAAAAGCTCTCTGAATCTATCTGTAAAATAACAGTACTTTAGTTCTGTTGTAAAAATAAAGTACAACTTTTAAAACTGTCTAGCATCTAAAAGAGTTCGAGAAGTAAAAGGTACACTCTTAAGTCCCTGATGCACTTTATCATTTAAAATTTTTCGTACTTTTGAATAAAATTCTAATAGTTTTTAAAAGTACATTTTGATGATATATATTGCATATATTCATTGTGGGGAGTTGGTACACTTTTTTAAATTCAAATCTTTATTAGTACATTATATATACACATCACGATCGCACTCATCAATTTTTACCAGTAAATGACACAACTTAATTCACATTTTTTCCCATTCCCTTACCCACCCTACCACTCCTGTCTCCTATATAATAAGCTTTATTTCCTTATTTTTATTACCATCACATTATTTTCCCCCTCATTATTTACCCCTACACTCCATTTCCCATTACATTTATGCACCACATCTTAGTTTTTTTACTTCTGCTTTTCCTCCCCTGACTTTAAAAAGTTTAGTTGACAGTATTTTACAGGCTGACTGTGTAATCCCAAGGTTGAAGAAGTGTTACGTACTTCTGAGTGAGAGGCATCTTCATTTTTTCTTTTCTATAGTCCTGTTTAAACCCAGGATCTTCACACTGAGCTACATCCCAGTTTTACTTTATTTATTTTTATTTTTAGATAGTCTCGTACTAAATTAAATTACCGAGACTGGGCTCTAATTCATGATCCTGGCTCTGAACTCACTATGTAGCCCAGGCTAGCCTCGAATTTGTGACAATCCTCCTGCCTCTGCCTCCTGAGTGCTGGGATTATAGGAGTGAGGCACCACGCCTGGCTGTTGCTTCGCTCTTTACCCTAAATTTCTCCAAGTTTGTCTTAATCGCTCTGCAAGTTTAGATGTTAAAAGCACTCATTTGCTCACTTGTTAATTTTTTCTGTGCCTCCACCTTCTCTGAACCACTTTCACTTCTAATCTGGAGCACTGAGGCTGCTCCCCATTGTTTTCTCTGCTAGTTCCTTTTGGTTTCTGTGTAAGTACGGAGATCTCTTTACAGTGAACATCAGATCCTGTTATTTGTCTGCTCAAAACCTTGCAGTGGCTCATTGATTTGTGCAGAATCAAAGCCAGCACCCTGCAGGCAGCCGGCAGAGCCCTGTAGGATCTGCCCTGTAGGATCTGCCCTGTAGGACCTGCCCTGTAGGACCTGCCCCCGCCTGCGCGGCTCCCTGGGCTCTTCCTATATCCTCTTGCTCCACCCAGTCTCCTCACCGCTCTGCAGTCTGCCCGGCATTTCCTGTCTCAGTCTCAGGTTCTCTCTGTGTGAAGTGACATTGCTTTCTTAGGCCTTCCCTGGACAGACACCTCATTTAAGTTACAGTGTCTCTCTCATGGTTCCCTACTTGTCTTCCCAGTTTTGTTTTTCTCTTTAGCAGTTTTTAAAGATTGAACACATTGTAAAGTTTACTTACTTTCTTTTTGCTATCTCCTGTCTATTCTTACTGGAGTAAAATGAGTATGAGGGCAGAATATTTCTCTCCATCCTTAGTTTCTAGAACAATACCTGGCACATAGTCAGTTGTGTGGTGAGTAAAAGGAGGCATGGATGCATCACACAGATAGATAGACATGCTTCCAGCATGGAGAAATTACAGGCTGGTGCAGGGCACTCCCACGTGCAAGAGCCTGATCAGTGTGTTACTTTTCATTGAGATCATGCCCCCTCTCTAGTTCACATCTTAGCTAAAAAATTTTCTTTTCCTTTTTTTTGAGACAGGGTCTCACTTTTGTAGTTCAGGCTGGCTGAGTTTACTATGTAGCCCAGGCAAACCTCAATCTCACAGCAATCTTCCTGCCTCTGCCTCCCGAGTGCTGGGATTACAGGCGTGAGCCCCCATACCCTGCACTGTGGTATGTGGTTCTGATTGCTGGTGGGTGTGAGTCACCATGCCCAGCATTGTATGTGGTTACTGGGGATTGAACCTGGGTCCGTGTGCTTGCCAGGCAGGTGCCAGAACCACTGGGCTAAATCCTCGGCCCCAGCTAAATATCTTTCTTAGGAAAATTTTTCTTGCCTGTCTTTGTAAAATTTCTGTCAAATGCAAGAACTTAAAACTGTTTTAGTACATCTCATGTTTGTATTGTACTTTTATTTGTTTAGTATTTCAATGTATCTCTCAGTGAGGCTACAAACCCCAGAAGTTTAGGACTTTGACTTTCTTTTTCTTACTAGTATGCCCCTGCTGCCTGAGGCTAGAGCTCAGTACATAGTGTTTGAATGCATGAAAAACATTTCCTTCTCGCCTTGCATCATGAAATTTATTTTTTACTTTGTTTTTGTTACTAATTTAAAAAATTATTTTTATTATGTCTTTAAGTAGAAAAACCTTCTCTATGAATAAAACGAGTAATTCAAAGTGATGTGAGAATGTGTCACTGAGGTAGTATCGCTCTTTTCTAGGGCGATGACGATCATGTTGTGAGTTTATGTTATGAGACTGTTCGTGAGAACCATTCAGTATTACTTTTTTGTCCATCAAAAAAATGGTGTGAGAAGCTGGCGGATATCATTGCTCGAGAGTTTTATAATCTATCCCACCACGCCGAGGGTGAGTTGCAGATGGAAGTGAACATCTCCACTGCATTATGTTCATAGGAGATGGGTGGAACGGGGAGGGAAAGAAGAGAAAGAGATGAATCAAAGACTTAAGATGTGTTATGTGCACGTACCACTTCTACACAGGATTGTAAGCATGACACACTGATTACCAGTAATAAAGAAAGTCATGTTAGCGATTATATTGACAAACTGTGGCTCTTTCCTTATGGCTGCTGCCTGATCGCTAGTCACTCCTTTGCCACGCTGTGCTTCTGGGCGTCTCACCCTCTCCTGCCCTCTTGAAGACAGTGTTCATGCACTCGGGCAATCATCTTGAGCTTTTTAGAGTGCTGGGGTAATGTAGCTATATACCAGGCTTCTTCATTTGGCCCCTCCGGGGTTTGAGAGGTCAGGTTTAGGAATTCCTACATTGTATGCCAAACCACTATATAGTGTATCCCCAAGCCTGCAAAGTAGTCACGTCTCTCCACATTTCCAAAGGTGGCACCCCAAAAAGATCCTACGTACATAGACGTGTGGGTGTGTGTACACATGTACTCATAGATACTTTGAAGCCGCTTCTATTGAGGAGTGGTTTATACCTAATAAAATGTATCCTCTTTAAGTGTATAGTTTGATGAATTTTAGTGAATGCACACATCCACTTCACCACTCCTGTAATCGAATACAATAGCATAGTCCCATCGCTAAAATGTGCTGCTCTGCTCTTTTGGTGTCAGCCTCTTTTATGTTGCCATTGTCACTTTTTCTTCCATTTTTGTTTCCAGTTCATTTCCGGTAATATATGAAATATTTTATAATTAAAGCCGATTGATCTAGTTCAAATCATATCTGTATTTAGCGAATGTGAAATACCTCATTGTCACTATAGTTTTTAAAAATTGTATGTTAATTTTACCTTAAAAATTTCACATTCTAAAACATAGTGTAGTTAATATGGATGTTTCTGCCATTTGACTTGAGTCTCAGAAGCTAGGGATTTTGTGTAAATGAAGCCATCCAGCGTATATGTGTCTGACATGGCCTCTTTCACTCAGAATGATGTTTTTGAGATTCACTGATGCTGCCGCATTTGTAATTTGTTTCTTTCTAACTGCTCAGCGGTAACCCAGGGCACTGATGTAACAATTCGTGTACCTTTGTGCTGATTCAAGGATGACCGTGGTGATCTCAACACTTTGTGGCCGTTTGGGGCCTAAGATAAATACAGGGAAGATCAGTCAGTTCCAGTTCCAGGAGATTCGCATATTTTATTACTTCATTCTTTCTGTGGCATCGTGAGGGTGGGAATAAATAACTCAAGCTCAGCTCTAAAAAGTGAACTTTGCCTAAAGTTTACTGTGTAGGATCTGGTCCAGCATTGTATTATCTGCCCCAGTTTGCTCTTTTTTTTTTTTTTTTAAGGTTTTTTTAGACAGGGTCTTGCTTTGTAGTTCAGGCTGGCCCTGAGCTCAGCCTCTGACTCACATCACAGGAATCCTCCTGCCTCTGCCTCCCTAGTGCTGGGATTACAGGCGTGCGCCACCACGCCTGGCACTGTGGTATGTGGTACTGGTTGCTGCTGGGCGTGAGTCTCCACGCCCAGTACTGTTATGTGGTTACCAGGGATCGAACTCGGGTCCTTGCGCTTGCAAGACAGGCGCCGGAACCACTGAGCTATATCCCCGGCCCTGTTTCCTCTTAATTGATGCTTTCTGTACCATACTAACATGTATTTTTCACATTATACCATGACAGACAACTCATCTCTTAATGACCAGAAATAATATTATTTTCTTTTTGAGATTTTGTGATCTTGATCTGTAACTGTGGTTCCTAAATGCTTGTGTTTTTACTGGAGCCTGAGGTATGAAATGTCCATCAGAGTAAAAAGATAAAGCAGAACATTTTTCATAAACCTGAAGTTTAAATTTTGAAATTACCCCTACTGTTTGTTTTTTTAAATGATAAAATGACTTCTGAGATAAATACATTAATAGTATGGTAGTTTGAAAAGAATTTTTTTTTCTTTTTTTAGTTTTTTGAGACAGAGTCTTGCTTTGTAGTTCAGGCTGGCCCTGAACTCTCTATGTAGCCCAGGCCAATCTCAAACTCACAACAACCCTCCTGCCTCTGCCTCTCCAGTGCTGGGATTACAGGTGTGAGACATCATGCCCAGCATTGTGGTATGTGGTGCTAGGGATTGGACTTGGGCTTGCGCTTGCCAGGCAGAGGCCAGGACCACTGAGCTAAATCCTCAGCCCTGTAAAGAGTGTTTTTCCTTTATTGAGTTTATTTGTACATTTTAGATACACATAATAATCACATTTAACATTGAGAATTTGTACTGTACATGGTATTTTTGATTCTCATTTTTCCTATTCCCCTGCCCTCGATACATAAGATTTGTTTCCATTTTTTTGTTTTCACCATCAAATTTTTTCTTTTCCTTCTTTACTTTCCCCTCCACCTCCCTTTGAAAAAAATTTTAGTTGACCTTAGCAAAATAAAAGTCTATGGGTCCTCAAAAATTTAAGAAAAATTTACTTAAAAATTTAGAAATGTAAAATATAAGATGTAAAAATACATTTTATGAAAAACTTTTACAAGTTCAGGAATCTAAAGGTCTGAGAAATTTGTTAGAAAGTTGCTGCTTTTAAGAAAGTTAAGGACTTACTAGGGAGAAAGTTACACTGCAAAATCTAAAGGCAGCAAGTGGTTGTCAGATTAGTGCCATAGCGGCTGAACACTATTCCCAGAAAACTGGGCTGCAAGGTGATACTGATGCTGCTGGTTCATGGGCTATACCTCAGGTAAAGGCTGGGATTTTAAACCTCTGAACACAACCAGTATCTATAATCTTTTTTCTCCTGTTGTACCCCTTATCCCCCATTGGACTTGATCACATCCTACAACAGAATCTCCTAATCTGTTAGAATCACCTGAGAAAATTTGACAATTTTTAGACATAGGTCCCACCCATCCCTGGTGTGTCTTAGCACCCGGAGATCAGTATTTGAGAGTGCGCAGTGCTTTCTAAACAACTGCCCTGACATCTTTTCTGTTGTGATTTGGCCACAAGCACTTAAGAGGTGAAGAGTGTTGAGGTATTAATAGTGTTTGTGTGTGTGTGTGTGTGTGTGTGTGTGTGTCTGTGTCTGTGGGTGTGTGGGTGTGTGGTGTGTATCTGTGTGTCACAGGCCTGGCAAAGCCTTCTGAATGTACACCACTGATTCTGGAACAAAAGAGCCTCCTGGAAGTAGTGGATCAATTGAGACGTTCGCCTTCAGGACTGGACTCTGTGTTACAAAAAACTGTGCCATGGGGAGTCGCATTCCATCACGCAGGTATTCCATATTATAATTAAGTCTTGCAGACCTTTTTCTTAGTTTTTATATTTATGTGCATTCATTTCTTGTTAAACATGCTTCACACTCTTAAATTTCATTTTAAGAAGCTAGTTAAATAAGAGGTAAATAAACATTTACTTATCTGTATAATATATAGATACTAGCTAAAGGCTTTTTTGAACTGTTGGGGAAGGAAATTCTAAAATTGTTACCTTCTGTGTTTTGTTTTCTTAAAACTTAGGTTATAGTGGTGCTTGCTACTCTAATTTTATGCTGCACGGGTGTTGCCTTTGTTATAAGAAGTACTGAGATATTCTCACATATATAACAAAATCAGATTTATTTTAGAAATTGTGACATTGCATTTGGAGAGAACTAAAGTGTTTAAAAATCAAATGGTTGTTAGAATTGCAAACAATTTTTGTTTCTTTTGTTTTGGTACCAAGAATCGAATTTAAGACCTAGTGCTTGCCAGACAGGCGATGTGCCACTGAGCTTCATTCGAAGCCCCAAATTGTGACAGTTTTGACAGTTATCTAATTAAAGAACTTTTTATAAGTGTTTTAGTCCATGGTCAGATGTGCTACGGATATAATGAAGAAGATTTGGTTTCTAAGATTAGGAATCGAATCCTTTCAATTTATCTTACATTTTTATTGCTTCATGTATGTATATATAATTTTTATCATGATCATGATAAAATTTAAAGTAAGTTTAAAAATATACACACAGGGGCCGGGGAGTTAGCTCAGTGGTTCCGGCTCCTGTCTTGCAAGCGCAAGGGCCCGGGTTCGATTCCCCGGTAACCACATAACAATACTGGGCGTGGAGACCCACACCCAGCAGCAACCAGTACCACATACCACAGTGCCGGGCGTGGTGGCTCACGCCTGTAATCCCAGCACTCGGGAGGCAGAGGCAGGAGGATTGTGATGTGAGTCAGAGGCTGAGCTCATGGCCAGCCTGAACCACAAAGCGAGACCCTGTCTCAAAAAAAAAAAAAAAAAAATATATATACACACAAAAGAATAAAGTTGACAAACTAGTGTGCCCGTCAAATGTTGCCCACCATCTGTATTTGTAAACAAAATTTTATTGGGACACAGTAGTGACTATTTGTTTTGTGTTTGTTTTATGTGACTCTATTTATAATCAAATAGTAGCTTAGGAAAAACTTTAGAAGCTTATAGTACATTTTCAGATCTACTGCTAAGTGGTCAAATGTAATATATTCACTATGTTAATAAATATACATTTGTGAAACCTCTTATTTTTAGGTCTTACTTTCGAAGAGCGAGATATAGTCGAAGGAGCCTTCCGTCAAGGTCTCATTCGGGTCTTGGCAGCGACGTCTACTCTTTCTTCTGGGGTGAACTTACCTGCGCGTCGTGTGATTATACGGACTCCTATTTTCAGTGGTCACCCTTTAGACATTCTTACTTACAAGCAGATGGTTGGTCGTGCTGGCAGGAAAGGAGTAGACACCATGGGTGAGTTTGAATTTAACTGTAGTAGCGTGCTGAAGAACAGTGTCAGTGTACGTGAAATTTGACCAGTGCCTGGCAGTCTGTTTCTCGTTGTGCTATGTATCTTTATTAGCAGTGTACTCATTGTCATCATTTTGGACTGTCTTAATAGTTATAGTGAGCATATGTTATAATTTTCATATATGGTTAACTGTTGGTTTTCTACTAACATAGAATTAAAATTTTGTTTTCTCCTCAGTGAAATAGCTCAGTGTTTGTAAATGAAGATGGTTTCTTACTACATTTACTGGGAGAAGATTTTTAATTTTTAAGTATCATCTACTCTTTAGGACTTTTTGATGTTATGAATATTAGTTCTGTTTAAACGATTGCTCTGAATGGTAAAACTGCGATGCTAAGATCTGAGCAGCTTTTCATACTTTGTGAACAAGAGCTTTGTCATGTGTCATTTTTTTTTTCGCTCCAAATTGGTGTCGGCTTTGAAAGTATCTTTTCAATTTCTTATCTTGTACCAGTAAGTAACGATAATATCACAAGCCATCTACCCAAAAGTTCTGATTTAAGAAGCAAGAGCTGTGTTTCAGGGGCTGGGGATTTAGCTCAGTGGTTCCAGCGCCTGCCCCGCCGTAACCACATACAATACTGGGTGTGGAGACTCAAACCCAGCAGCAACCATTACCACATACTACATACAGTGCAGGGCGTGGTGGCTCACACCTGTCATCCCAGCACTCGGGAGGCAGAGGCAGGAGGATTGCTGTGATGTGAGTTGGAGGCTGAGCTCAGGGCCAGCCTGATCTACAAAGCGAGACCCTGTCTCAAAAAAACAAAAGCCTTGTTTGAATTAAATGCTGAGAGAAAGAATTAGTATTCAGATCAGCTATAGCACTTTTGTTTTTTACAATGCCTGTTCTACACAAATGTATTTTTTTCTTAATTGGGTTTATTGTTACATTTTAGGTACACATCATGATCACATTCAACTGTGAGAATTTGTACCTGTACATGTTATGTCTTGATTTTCATTTTTTTCCCATTTCCCCTGCCCTCCCCACCCCCACCCATATATATGTAAACTTCGTTTGTTTTTTTGTTTTTACTATCATATTTTTCTTTTCTGTCTTTACTTTTCCCTGCTCCCCCTTTCCGTTTTGCACATTTTCTTTCTATTTCACATTACCTATTATACATTTTGGCATTCATTTACACTTTCAGTTTTTCATACTAGAGAGAAGATACAATATTTATAATTTATGTCCTATTTATTTGACTTATGAGTATGTCCACAAGGTACATCCATTTGAGTATAGGTGACTCAAATTTATTATTCTTTATGGCTGAGTAATACTCCATTTTATATATTAAAAAAACCACAAAACCTTACATCTTCTTTACCCAGTCTCCTGTTGATGGCCATTTGGGCTGTTTCTAAGATTTAGCTATCACTAACTGAGATGCTATAAACATGGGTGCACATGTGTCACTCTGGTATGACACAACCTGAGTCGGGGCTGAGGAAGTGAGTTTTAAACAACTTGACTTGTATGAGTTCTTTCACACAGCGGGTCCTGTTTCTTCACAGAATGCACATCTGTGAATTTGTCCACTTCCTGGGATTTCTTTTGAAGATGAAAGGCAGTGCCTCTTGGGCTTTTACAGATACACAAAGAGCTGTAGAAATGGTGAGGCTTTGCAGGTGTACCTGCTGCTAAAGTCAGGTCTGCTTTCTTGTCTCAGCTCTCCAGTTGTAAACAAGCGTTCTCACAGGATCTACCTAGTGCCAGCTTTTTCTCAGCTTTGTGCATTTATTGGTGGTTTCACTGTTTCAAAGGGTCTCCAGCATGGGCCTGAAGTGCTGTCCTCTGCTCTGAAGTGTAGTAAGTCTTTGATGTCCCTTATGAAGGGCACATGTGTCAGGTGAACTTAGTTCAGACATGAGTTATACTGCTGTTGGCTGTAAGTAAGCTCCGTACTTATTTTGGATTTTACGTCCTTATCAAGTGTAGTAGGATGTGCTTGTATTTTCTCCACGTCTGTGGATTGTGTCTTCACTGTTATCTTTTGTTCCATAGAAGTCTTTCTTTCTTTTTATTTGTTTAATTTTTTTGTACTGAGAAGTACATATTTGCCAAACATAAGATCATAGTCATCATAGGGAAGCTCTGCCTTTATGTAATATATCTTAATTTTTCCTTTTTCCCCATTTCCTTTCAACCCTCTGTCTTCTCCCCATTTATAAATCTTTATTTCCGTTTTTCCTTCCATTCTCTTTTTTGATCACCTTTCCCCTACTTCCTTTTCTTCTCTCCCCCTCTTTTTCCTTTTTCATTTGAACATGTTCTTCCTACTTTGCAATATCTATCCTCCATTTTGCTCTTTATTTACCCTTTGAGTTTCTCACACAAGAGAAAAAAGAAAGTATTTAAACTTGTGTGTCTGACTTCATTTAAAATTATGACTTTAAGGTTTATCTCTTTACTAAAAATGGCTTAAATTTGTCCTTCTTTATGGTACTCTAATGCACATAAATACCACATTCTTTGTATTCATTCATCTGTTACTGATATATGGGCTGTTTCCAGAATTCAGCTATTACACATTGTGCTGTATAAACATGGATATGCATGTGGTATGATGCTTTAAATTCTTTCAGGAGGATGTCTAGAAGGGGAATACTTGAATCAAATGGAACCTTTAGTTGGAGGTTTTTCAGGAATCTCCATATTGATTTCTATTGTGGTTGTGCCAATTTATAACTGTATCAACAGTGGAGATTTCTTTTTCCCCCATGCCCACTTTTTGAATTGGGTCTTTAAATGTAGGGGTCCAGGTTTTTTGAATTCTTTATATATTCTAGGTATTAGTCCTTTGTCTGAAGATCAGGTAATAAAATCTTTTTCCCATTCTGTGGATTATCCTTTTATTCTATTGGAACTTTCTTTTGTTGTGCAAAAGCTTTTTATTTTTTAATGTAATATGATTCCAGTTATTGATTCTTTTTAGTATTTCCTGTGCTATTGGACCTTTGTTCATAAAGTCTTTGCTGACATCTATGTCTTCAACAGTTTTACATGTTATATCTTTCAGAAGATTGAGTGTTTTGGTTTTTCTTGGGTATTTTTTTGGTAGTGGGATTGAACTCAGGGCCTTGCACTTGCAGGGAAGTGCGGCAGCACTACTCAGCTAAATCCCCAGCCTGAGTGTTTCCTTTTTTTCCGATATCTGTTGAGTCCTTTTTTTTTTTTTTCTGACAGGGTTGTGCTTTATAGTTCAGCCCACCCCAGAGGTCACTATGTAACCCAGGCGAGCCTTGAACTCACAGCAGTCTGGCTCCGAGGCAAGGATGGTGGACAGGAGAAACAACATGCCTTGCAAAGGATGACAAGGGGTCATCACTGTCTTCTTGCCCCTTTTATCTTTTTCAGACACCAGGATTTGGTAGCCAAACGAAGCACTCATGTAGGGGTTTAGAAATCACATGCCCTTCATCTCAGTGTCATACCCTGTACATTCAGCCACCTCCAAAACAGCCCCGGCTCTTTCTCCTTCGGCTCAGGGGGACATCTAAACACAAGCCGTCACAAAGAATGTTGGTATGGGATCTCCCCACAGAATTTCACAGTCTGTCAATTGGGACCTGTGATTTTCTTAAGTGGTAGTTTAAAAAAAATTACTTCTTAAGTTTTATTACCTGATATTGGAATATGCAGAATTTTTATGTTATCGGTTCATAGTTTATGTAGGAATTTATTCATTTCATATTAGTTCTCCATTTTGTAGAGTACAACTTATCAGATTATTATACCAATAATTGATATATTTTGTCAGAATCCTTTGTGATGTTGCATTTTACATTTGTAATTGCATTGATTTGGGTCCTTTTTTTTGGTAAGGTTGGCTAAGAACCACTCTGTCTGTTCTTTCCAAGAACCATTTCTGACCCATTGATTTTTACATTTTTTTAATATCAATTTCATTAATTTCTCCTCTAATCTTTATAATTTCCTTCTTTTCTCTAACTTTGGATTTGGATTATTCCTGTTTTTCTAGGACCTTGAGGTGCATCATTAGGTGTTTATCTGGTTTCATTCTTATTTTTCTGATGTGGCCATTCACAACTATAAATTTCTCTTTTAGGCTTACTTTCATTGTGTCCCATAGATCTCAGTATGTTGTACTGGCATTATCATTTGATTCTAAGAATTGCCTTATTTCTTGCTTGATTCTTTCTGTGACCCATTGATTATTCAAGAGAGTATTTTTAAATTTCCATGTATTTGCATAATTTCTCCGTAGTTTCACTTGTACTATGATGTAAAAATGTACATGGGATAATTTTGATTCTTTTGCATTAACCTAATAATGCTTTGTAGTCTAGCACCTTGTCTATTTTGGAGAAAGTGTCATGCGCTGCCGAGAAGAACGTGTATTCTGTTTTTGTTTGGCAAAACTCTATCTACCCTTTTTCTTTCCTTAGTATTTTCAGGACCTTGTGCTTATGAGGCAGGCAGCAGCACCCATAAGCTAAGTCCTTGGCTATTGTAGGTATCTTTTCAGCCCATTTATTGTAAGGTTTGGTCCTATTCTAATATTTCTCTTTTGATTTTTTTTGTCTAGTTGATTTGTCTATTTGTGACAGTGGGGTTTTCAGATAGCTACTTTAGTAAAACCATATCTGTGTCTATCTGACTTTTTGTTCTTTAGTGTTTGTCTTATAAAGTTGCATTTGCTGATGTTTGATGGGTATGTAATTATTGCTTCCTATTAAACTGTTTTATAAGCCAATATGAAGTCTGTCTCTTCTGATCAATTTTGGCTTGAAATTCATTTTGTTTGACTTTTTTTTTTTTGTGTGTGTGAATATAAGTGGCTATTCCTGCTATATTTTGGGGGACCCCCCAAAATTGCATGGAATATTGTTGCCTATTCTTTGATTTTGTTGTTGTTTTTGAGACAGGGTCTCACTTTATAGTTCAGGCTGGCCCTGAGTTTAATATGCAGCCCAGGCAAGCCTTGAACTCACAGCAATCCTCCTGCCTCTCCCTCCCAAGTGCCTCTCCCTCCCAAGTGCTGGTATTAGAGGCGTGAGCCACCACTCCTGCCCCTATAGTATGTGGTACTGATTGCTGATGGGCGTGAGTCACCATGCCCAGAAGTGTGGTATGTGATTACCGCGGGATTGAACTTGGGACCTACTTCTTGCTCCTGGGTCCTACCTTCTAATAATCCATTCAGTTGCAAACCCATCAATGAATGAGTGGGATTAATCCATTGATGAAGTTACTTCCTGATTGGTCAACTCACTTCTCTGGGCCTTCCCTGAACATTGCTACATTGGGGATCAAGTCTTGATTATGTGAGTGAGCGTCTTCAGTGGTACTTCATATTTACACAGTAACAGTAAATGGTAACATGTGGTTTTGTATATTATGTATCTTTAAGTTTTAAAATTTATTTTGTCAGTCTGCATTATTAGTAATTTGTTTTGCATTTTGTAGGTTTCAGAGTACACCTGTATTAATTATCTGACTATTTAATAATAGTTAATTCTATAGAGGAAGAAGAGAAACGTTTCCTCTACTTTTTTTTGATTTGCAGCTGGAGCCTGCTAAATCAAATGATATAGCTGAACAGGAATAAAGACATATAGATGTTATGTGGCAGTAATATTTTAATATTTATGTCGGGAGGTCTTTATAAAAAAGTGAGCACTCAAATTGTTAGACTCATTTTAACAAATGTCAGTTATGGAGAAGTGATAAAGCAAAGGAGAAGGTGTTTGATCTGATAGGGATTAGTAAACATTCAAAGTAATGGGAAAACTAATGGGAGAGAACTTTAGAAAGATTTGTCTCTACTAACCCCAACTCAGAGCCAAACTTTTGTCTTTTGTGATAAATAAAGGTTGTCCTCCTAGTGTGTTAGCTACTTTTCTTGTTGTTGAGACAAAATACCCAACATCCAAAGTTAAAGGGAGAAAAGTTTATTTCAGTCCACAATAGGCTGGCTCTAAGATAGAGTGGCAGAGCAGCAGCAGTTCATGCTGGATGGACAGTAACAAAGCAACAAGAGACCTTAACCGCCCCTTTTATCTCCTTCAGACTGTTTAGAATGGATATACTCACATCTTCAATCCTAATGCCTTTGTGTGTGAGTTCGGGGAAGAGGACTCAGCCAGAACCCTAGTGGCAAACTCCAGTTCCCCGATAGTCCCACAGTTAAAAGATTAATAACCAACAACAAACAACAAAGTCAGAACCTTGAGGAAAAAGGCTGCGCCCAGGCTTGACTCTTGCTACTGTGAGCGGTGGCAGCCAAAAGCCACATACTGCAGCAGCAGAAGCGGGAGCAGAAGAACCCATCACCCGAGCTCCTCTGTACTTTATGTGGTACCAAGCCTTCAACCAATAATCCTAGCATATGTAATACAGGGCAGTCCCAGAACAGTCCCTGTGTTTGAAGATTTTATAGGCAGACATCCTTAATCCCAGTAAGTCCCAAGGCCAATAATCTTAGTGCAGTAATCCTTGTAGTTTGAGATCTCACAGGGTGAGGCAGATGTCCGCAATAATCCCAGTAGTTGATCTGCAGAGCAGGGCAGATGTGCTCAAGCACAAGTAAATAAATCCCAATAAGTAAGTCTTAAGTGGTCCTGGTTCCCAGCACCCTTGGGCCTGGCATTGCACCATAACCAATCACACACTCTAGACGCAGCCACCTTTGAGAAAGTCTGACACTTTGAGGGGTATCTAAATGCAATCCATAGACATATACTATGAGAGAAGAGAGGGGACAGATGTTCACAAGGGAATCTGTGTCCTGCTTTTAGTTTTAAGCAAATGGTGGAGAGGACAGAGAGTTCTTTCCATTGTTCTTTCATTGTCTTTAGCTCAAAGTAGTATTTATACATAAGTAGTATATGTTGGGGTAGCATATACGATTTTTTCTATCCAAATTTCAAAAAATAAAAAACAAAGTGCTAGCTGTAGTTCTGTGGCATAATCACCATGTAACTATCATATGTTAGCTGTTTTTAAAGAAGTAAGACAATTTAAATTCTCTTTAGCAGGTTCTTATGGAAAAGTATCGAAATTTTGAAAATGTGTGGCCTTTGGTTTTAGGTGAGAGTATCTTAATTTGTAAGAACTCTGAGAAATCAAAAGGCATAGCTCTGCTTCAGGGATCCCTGAAACCTGTTCGCAGCTGTCTGCAAAGACAAGATGGGGAAGAAGTAACTTCCAGCATGATTCGAGCTATTCTGGAGGTAAGAGTTCAGTCAATATTGACTTGTTTTTTTGCAACTACATTACAAATTAGAAAAACTTTAGTATGTGCTTTCAAAAAAAATAAGATCACTATAGTCATGGCCTCAAGTTTGAGTCTATTCATATCAATATATGAACATGCAATTAATAATCTAGAATTTAATACAGCTAATGATATGGTAGTCTGTTTCAAAACAGTGCTTAAAACCAAATGCCAGATGATTCTTTTGCATGTGTATGTGTATGTGTGTGTGTGTGTATATATATATATATATATATCCATATATATCTTTATATAAATATATCCTCAAGTAAATATCTTTATATATTATATAAATATAAAGACATATTTTATATAAATATACTTTATATAAATATAAAGATATATATATTTATATCTATATAAATATATATCTTTATATAAATATCTTTATATAAATATATATCTATATATTTATACTTTATATAAATATATCTTTATATAAATATAAATATATATCTTTATATATATCTTTATATTTATATAAATATAAATATAAAGATATATATATTTTTTCTTTTTTTTAAAGTTTTTTTGAGACAGGGTCTCACTTTGTAGTTCATGCTGGTCCTGAACTCAGCAATCCTCCTGCCTCTGCCTCTTGAGTGCTGGGATTACAGGTGTGAGTCACCATGCCCAGCACTGTGGTGTGTGATACTGATTGCTGGTGGGTGTGATTCACCATTCCTGGCATTGCTGTATGTGGTTACTGGGGATTAAACCTGAGCCCTTGTGCTTACAGGGTGGGTGCTAGAACCACAGAGTTAAATCCCTGGCCTTGGATATATATATTTTTAATTTAAAGAAAAGATGACAAAATGGACCATAGTTTCTCCATCCATGTACCTGCTGAGATGAAAATAAAATCAAATAACAAATAAACATGATTAGAAATTTACAACAGCATGGAAAAACCTAAAGTGATGAAATAAAACCTTCTCCTACTCAGTCTTCAAAGGTAGCTCCCGTTTAGCACTGTACATGTTCACTCAGAAAACCTGTATATGTAAAACTGTGCGAGCCTGCTTTGGCAGTGGTTTCAGTGCTAGTGGAAGTGATAATGGTTCTTCTACTTGTACTTTTCCCCCTTTGTCAGTTTGAAGAAAAATGATAATATTTGATAATATTAGTTGAGGAAAGGTTGAGTGTAAGCACTTTTGTACATTGTTGATGCTCTTCCTGATACCTACGAACATTAAAAATGCACCTACTCATTTGTTTAGCAGTTTCACATCTAGGAATTTTATTGAAGAATGTATTTGTGAAATTAAACTTATAAGAATGTTTATTATAATCCTAGTAATAAGAAAGATTAGGAAGAATAAAGAAGATGTAGAAATGTTAAATGCCCCAATAACAATCTGTGAAATTGAAAATGTAATTAAAACCTTGCCAACAAAGAAAAGCCCTGGATCTGACGGTTTTACTGCCGAATTCTATAAAACTTTTAAAGAAGAGTTAGTACCTCTACTTCTGAAACTCTTCAATGAAATTGAAAAGGAAGCAGTGCTCCCAAACTCATTCCTGGAAGCAACCATTACCCTGATTCCAAAAGCAGAGAAAGACCCAACCAAAAAAGAGAACTACAGGCCAATATCTCTAATGAATATTGA
>PVIR01011829.1:23090-37129 GCA_004026965.1 Petromus typicus | reverse complement strand
GGGAGTACTGCTTCCCTTTCACTTTCACTGAAGAGTTTCAGAAGTAGGAACACTAACTCTTCTTTAAAAGTTGTACAGAATTCAGCAGTAAAACCGTCAGGTCCAGGGCTTTTCTTTGTTGGCAAGTTTTTAATTACATTTTCAATTTCACAGATTGTTATTGGGGCATTTAACATTTCTATATCTTCTTTATTCAGCTTTGGGAGTTCATATGTGTCTAGAAATCTATTCATTTCTTCTACATTTTCCATTTTATTGAAATATAAATTTTCAAGGTAGGTGTTTATTATCCTCTGGACTTCCTCTGGGTCAGTAGTAATTTCTCCATTCTCATTCCTAATAGCATAGATATGAGCCTTTTTCTTCCTTTGTTTAATGAGGTTGGCTAAGGGTCTATCAATTTTGTTTATCCTCTCAAAAACCAACTTTTCGATTCATTGATTTTTTTGAACCGTTATCCTGTATTTCTACTTGCATTTCTCTTGGTTTCTACTGCATTAATTTATGCCCTGACCCTTATAATTTCTTGCCTAGTGTGAGCTTTGGGTTTGTTTTGCTCCCCTCTTTCTAGTTGCTTGAGGTGCAGCATTAAGTTGTTTATTTGAGGTTACTCCATTTTCTGGATATAGGCTTTCACTGCTATGAATTTTCCTCATAGAACTGCTTTCATTATGTCCCATAAATTTCTATATGTTGTACTGAGGTTATCATTTCATTGTAAGAACTGCTGAATTTCTTCTCTAATTTCTTCTGTGACTCATTGGTTGGTCAGCAGAGTGTGGTTCAGTTTCCATGTGTTTGTGAAGATTCTGGGCTTTCCTTTGCTATTCAGCTCCAATTTCAGGGCACTATGGTCCGACAGTATACAAGGGATAACTTCAGCCCCTTTTTATTTGCTTAAACCTGTTCTATGAATGAGCACATGGTCTATTCTGGAGAATGATCCATGAGCAGCTGAGAGGAATATAAATTCTGACTTTGTGGGGTGAAATACTCTGTAGGCATCTATTAAGTCCATTTGCTGAAGAGTCTCGTTGAGCTCAAGGATTTCCTTAGTGACTTTTTGTCCAGTCAATCAGTCTCTTTGTGACAGTGGGGTATTGAGGTCCCCTACTATTATTGTATTGGAGTTTATCTGGTTTTTCAAGTCCGTTAATGTTTGTTTTATATAGTTGGGTGCATTAGAATTTGGAGCATAGATATTTAAGATTATGATTTCTGTCTCTTGCATTTTTCCCTGAACTAAAAGATAGTGTCCATCTTTATCTCTCTTTATCAGCTTTGGCTTAAAGTCTGTTTTGTCTGCAAATAAAATCGCCACTCCTGCTTTCTTGCTGTTTCCAGTCGCATGGAGTACTGTTTTCCATCCCTTTACTTTTAGTCCATGGGTTTCTTTCTGAATTAGGTGTGTATCTTGTATGCAACAGATTGTAGGATCTTGTTTTTTGATCCACTCTGCCAGTCTGTATCTCTTAATTGGCGCATTGAGGCCATTGACATTAATCGTTATGACTGATATAGGTATATTGAGTGCTGCCATGTTTTCCTGTTCTTGGCTGTGTTATTGTACCTGTGCCCTTTCCCCATCAGTTTCTTGTTTGTTCCCATGGGTTGACTCGGTTAGGTCTCATGGATTTGTAACTTTCCTTATTTTTCTCCAAGATATTCTTTAAAATATTTTGGAGCACAGGTTTCGTATTTGTGAAATTTTTCAGGTGTTCTTTGTCATGAAAGTATCTTATTTCTCCATCTATTTTGAAGGATAGTTTTGCAGGATACATGAGTCTGGGTTGGAAGTTGTTTTCCTTTAGGGCTTGGAAGACTTCACTCCAGGCTCTTCTTGCATTGAGTGTTTAAGTTGAGAAGTCCGCTGTGATCCTGACTGGCTTCCCTTGGAATGTAACTGTTTTCTTTTCTCTGGCTGCTTTCAGTATTTCATTCTTTTTTTGAATATCTGGGACTTTTATGATGATATGCCTAGGTGTAGATTTTTTCATGTCATGGGCATGTGGCATTCTAAATACTTCATATATTTGTGTATCCAATTCTTTAACTTTTTTCTGTGAAGTTTTCTGCCATTATCTCTGTGAACAGCTGTTTGATGTCGTTAGCATTGTCTCCTGCTTCCTCAGTGACTCCAATCAATCTTATGTTATTGTTGTTTGAATCATCTTGGAGCTGTTGGATTGACTTTTCATTATCGCTTGCTTTTTCCCATAGATTATGCCTTTCCAGTTCATTCGTTGAGATCCTGTCTTCTAGGTCTGAAATTCAGTCTTCTGCCACATGCATTCTATTGCACAAACTTTCATTTTCTTTCTTAATTTCCTGGGCTTCTGATTGTAGGTGTTTAAGAGGTTCCATTGCTTTTACTATCTTAGATTCTATCAACTCCATGATTTCCTCTTTAGCTTTATTAATCATCATGTTGACAGTGTCCAATATCTCTGTTTTCATCTCAGAGATCATTTCTGATTTCCATTTTACTAGATCTGCCCTGGTTACCATTTCTGAGGACCCTGGAGACTGGGCTTCACACTTCTCTGTTTTCCTTCCCCCTGTGTTACTTGGAGGTGAGGATCTTTGTGTCTGAGATTTGGAGTGTTTCCTCATCTCTGAGCTGCCCTGTTTTCTGGCGCTGTTTGTTGCAAGTCACTTTCCTTCTAATAGTTAGGAACCTTAAAATAGCAGTGTTTCCTGGGTTGCTCTTTGCAGTCTGTATTGGGACCTAAAGAAAAACCCCTAGTTCTGGCACACCGTATGAAGCACTAAATCAATACAGTCAGAACACCTTCTCCTGTCTGCTTTAGAGGCAGGGAGACTGTGGCTCCTGAACTGCTAATATTGCACTGTCTGAGGTTGCAATGGGCCCACCTGCTCAGCAATACAGAGTCTCTGGGCTCACTTGTGCAGTTGGCCTGAAGGCCAGTAGGCTGTAGACCCTGTGCAGTTGCAATGGTAGAGGCTGTTGTTCCAAAATGCTCACCTACTCACCAATACAAGCTGACTGGATGTGCTTCTGCAGTTGCTGTCGAGAAAGTTAGACTCTGATGTGCTAACCTCAGTCCCTTGGCACTGTTCCGGCCTCGGCCTGGGAGCCAGCAAGCTCCAACCCTGGTGCAGATTCAGTGATGCAGACTCGGTGCCGCAGTCGCCATTTCCCGAACCACCCGCTGCTAAACTCAGTCTCTGAGCACTCTTGTAGTGTGGGCCTTGAGGCCAGCAAGCTCCAACCCTGGTGCAGGTTTGTTGGCACAGTCACCGTTTCCTGGCCGCCTGCTGCTAAACTCAGTTGCTGGGCGCTCTTCCAGTGTGGGCCTGGAGGCCAGTAAGCTCCAAACCCAGCGCAGATTTGGTGAGGCAGTCTGGGTGCCACAGTTGCTGTTTCCCGAGCTGCCCACCGCTAAACTCAGTCCCTGGTTGCTCTTCCGGTGTGGGCCTGGAGGCCAGTAAGCTCCAACCCCGGCGTAGATTCAGTGGCACAGTCGCTGTTTCCCGAGTTGCCCGCTCTTTTTTTTTTTTTTTTTTTTTTTTTTGAGACAGGGTCTCGCTTTGTAGTTCAGGCTGGCCCTGAGCTCCGCCTCAAACTCACATCACAGCAATCCTCCTGCCTTTGCCTCCCGATTAGAGGTTTGAGCCACCATGCTTGGTACTGTGGTATGTGCTAATGATTGTTGCTGGGTGTGAGTCTCCATACCCAGTATTGTTATGTGGTAACCAGGGATGGAACCTGGGCCCTTGCGCTTGTAAAACAGGCACCTGCAGGATCTAGAACCACTGAGCTAAATCCCCGGCCCAGAGAAGAACATTTATTTTTCCCATTTTTTATTATTTTATTGGAGAATTTCTAATTTTCTGATCTCTCTCTCTCTCTCTCTCGATCTATCCATATTTATATATGGATACATATATTTACTTGACTTTATTGCTACACTTTATGCATACGTTATGATCACATGCAATATTGAGAATTTGTACCTGCACATGACACATCTTCATTCTTATTTTCCCCTTTTCTTTGCCCTCCCTACAGCCCCATATCTATTTATAAGCTTTATTTCCTTTTTTTTACTATCAAATTTGTTCTTTATTTTCTTTACTTTCCCCTACCCGCCCTTTCCCTTTTTTCTATTTCATAATATCTGTCATGCATTTAGGCATTCATTTACACCTTCACTTTTTCATTCTAGAAAAATGTTAATCCTCCATCCAAGAAATATCTGAAAATTGTTTCAAGATTGTCTAGATTGTCTCTGCACATCGTTGATTGTTTAGTTTGTTGTGCTGAAGCTTTTTAATTTGGCTTGATTCTATTTGTTAGTTCTCAACATTGTTTCTTGTGCCACTGAGATTTTATTTAGAAACTCTTTGCTTATACTTATATTATGTTTTGAATAGTTGTTTTTATTTTATCTTCCAGATTGTTTCTGTTGTAACATGTAGATCTTTGATCCATTTCAATTTTAGTTTAGTGCATAGTGTTTTATGTAGGTCCACACTCAACCTTCTGCATTTGGATAGTCTATAGTTCCAACATCATTAAAAGACTGTCTTTAATCCAGTGTATGTTTTTGGCTCCACTGTCAAAGATCAGGTTTATGTGCCTCGCATTGTTTCTGCTAGTTTTACTCTGTTCTGTTACTTTTTATACCTGTTTTTGTACAAATAACATGTTTTATTCACTCTCATTTTATAGTATAACTTCAAGTCTAAATTATGATGCTTTGTTTTTGTTACCCACAACTGCTTTTGATATTTTGAGTCTCTTCAGATTCCATACAAATTTAAGGATTCTTTTCTCTAATGCTTTGAGAAATGATGCTGGTATTTTTTATGCGATTGCATTAAATCTGTATATAAAATTTTTAAAGTGTAGCCATTTTGAGTTTTGTTCTATCCATGTAGGATAAAAGGATAGCTTTCCATTATTTGATGTCCTCTTTTATTCAGAGTAAGGTAATTTTCATTGTAAAGATCTTTCACTTTACTAGTTAATACCTAAGTATTTAATTACTTTAATATTGCTATAAATGCTTCATTGCTTTTTCATTGAGTTCATTATTGTATAGAAATGCTATTTTGTGTATTTATTTTGTATCTTGCTACACTACTGAATTGCTTTATTAATTCTAGGAATCTTTTGGTGGAGTTTTTAGATATTATAAGTAAATTATCATCGTCTGCAAATAATGGTATATTGAATTCATCCTTTCATATATATATATATATATATATATATATATACATTATAATATATAATTATAGTATAATTATTATAGATATAGATATAGATATGATGGAATATATTTATAACTTTTATTTCCTAACCTGATGGCTCTTGCTAATATTTCCAGGACTACATTGAACAAAAATGGTGACAAAAGGTCAATATGATGTCCTCACTAAATTTCTCATTAACAGATTTTATCATCTTGAAATTAAGTCCTTTTGTACCTATATTTACTTTGGGTTATTTTTAATAAAAAAAAAATAGATGTGTGTTTTGCCAAAAGCTTTTTCTGCATCCACTAAGATGATCATGTGATTCATTGTTCCTGTTTCTGTTTATGTAATGAATCACACACTGATCTTGGGTGTTCTGAACCAATCTAGAATGAAGCCTACTTGATCACAGTATATGATCTTTTTGGTGATTTGGTGTCTTGTTTATTAGTATCCTGTCAAGAATTTTCACATCTATATTCAAATATGCATTAAATCAGAGTAATTGGCCTGTAGTTTTTGTTTTGGTTAAATCCTTGTATGGTTCTGGGAGTAGGATAATATTAGCCCCTGAAAAGGTTTGGTATTTGTTTTAGACCTTCTCTGAAGTTCCTTTAGAATTTGGCTGTGAATTCACCAGGGCTTCTATTAGCTGGTCATTACTTTAGTGCTGTTTCTGTTCATCTAAGTGCCTGTTACTGGATTATTCAATTTTTTTAAGATTTCTTAATTTAGTTTTTGTAATTTATGTGTACCTAGAAATCTTCTCATTTCTTCTGAATTCTTAAATTGTTTGGCATAAATATTTGCCAAGGGGTTGTCAATAATTTTCTAGATTTCAGCAGTGTCCATTTTGATTTGACTTTTTCTAATTGCATTATTGGTGACTTTTATTTCCTTTTTAGTAATACTGCTTAAGTGTTTATCTGTTTTATTTATTCATTCACAGAATTATCTTTTCAATTCACTGATTCATTGTACTTTTTAGTCCTCATCTCATTATTTCCTCCTGTGTCTTTATAATTTCTTTTCTTGTACATGCTCTGTATTTGAATTGTTCTTGTTTTCTTAAAATTTTGAGGTTCATTATTAGGTTATTATTTAGAGCTCATTCTATTTTTTGATAAGGTTACACACCGCTATAAACTACTTTTGTTATGAGTTCTCATATTTTGTACTGGGATTATCATTTAATTCTAAGAATTGTCACATTTCTTCTTTAATTTCTTCTTTGACACACTGACACTTGAGGATTATCCCATTTAATTTTCATATGTTTGCATGGTTTATGTGAATTTTTTTTTTTTGGTTTCTAGTTTCATTGCATTCTGACCTGATAATATAGATTCGAAAATTTTGATTATTTTACATTTACATAGATATGCCTTATTGTCTAATATGTGGTTTATTTTGGAGAAAGTACATGTGCACCTGAAAAGAATGTACACCCTGCTGTTATCAGGTAAAACACTGACTATATCTATTGACTCCATTTGTTTGAAGATTTGGTTCAACTCTGATACTTCTTTTATTTTTTGTTCAGTTTATCTATTTGTAACAGTAAAGCACTGAGAAAACTCACTATAACTCTACTGGTATTTACTCAGTCTTTTATGTTCATTAGAATGTGTTTTGTAAAGTTGTGTCCACTATGGTTTGGTACATGTATGTTATAACTGCTATCACTTCCTTTTGTATATTTCCATTAACCAATATGTAATGTTCTGCTTTATTTATTTCTTTTCTTTTTTTTTTTTTTTTTTTTGAGACAGGGTCTCACTTTGTAGTTCAGCTGGCCCTGAGCTCAGCCTCAGACTTACATCACAGCGATCCTCCTGCCTCTGCCTCCCAAGTGCTGGAATGACAGGTGTGAGCCACCACTGTGGTAAGTGGTACTGGTTGCTGCTGGGCGTGAGTCTGCACACCCAGTATTGTATGTGGTTACCAGGGATCAAACCTGGGCCCTTGTGCTTGCAAGACAGGCCCCGGGACCACTGAGCTAAATCCCCCGCCCTCTGCTTTATTTCTTTTAATCATCTTTGAATTGAAATCTACTTTGTCTGAAAAGAGGATGAATACTACTGCTTGCTTTTGCTTTCCCATTGGATGGGATGTTGACTTCCATCCTTTGATTTTTAATGCATGAATATCTTTTGTGTTAAATGTATTTCTTATATACAGCAAACTATTGGATTCTGCTATTGATCCATCTATTGATCCATTCTGCTAATCTATGTCTCTTAATTGGGGAGTTAAGCCCATTACACTGATAGTTATAATTGATATGCATTGACTTATACCTATCATATTAATTTCCTATTGCAGTTTTTTCTTCTCTCATTTATTAATTACTATCCCTACCAGATATATTTATTTTGTTGGCTTATTTGACATTACTGCCTTCATTGTGTGCTTCTAAAATATCCTTGAGAATTTCTTGGAGTGTTAACTTAGTGGTCATGAATTTCTTAGAGTTTTCTTTATTATGTCTGCATCTATTTTTGCTTCTTTATTTGTACATATTAAAATTGGATTTATTTTTATTTTTGTATCTTTTAAAATTTTTTATTGGTACATATTTGGCGTATTAATGATTCCACCATTATAGGGAATTTGCATTTCTATGTAAAATGTCTTAATTCTTTTTATCCATGTCACCTACCTCCATTCATCTCTTTTTCACCAACTCATGTATTAAAGCTGTTTTCATTTTTCTCTCCCATTCTCTTTTTAAAAAATTTCCTTTCACTTTTCCCTTCTCCTTCCCATCTCCTTTGTTCTTCTTCCCATTTGAACACTTGCTTCCTACTTTCTAATATTTACCCTCCTTTTCATTCTTTACCCTTTGAATGTCTCACACAAAGAAAGAAGATGATTTTAAACTTGTGTGTTTGATTTATTTCACTTAACATTATAATTCTTCATATACCTAAAAATAAGTCAACTTGATATTTGTTTATGGCAGAGTAGTACCCCATTGCATATTTCTATTGTCTCCATTGCTTATCTATTGATAGGATTATGAGCAGTTTCCAACATTTAGCTGTTATAAATTGTGTTGCTGTAAATATACTTATGCATGTATCACAGTCATATGATGGTTTCAACTCTTTCAGGAAGATAATTAAGAAGGGACAAAGCTGGATCAGATGCAGTCTCTAGTTTTGCTTTTTTGAGAAATCTTAATTCTGGCTTCTATGGTGGTTCTACCAGTTTACACTCCTAACAAAAATGGAAATGTGTTCCTTTTTCCCCTCAGCCTCAGAAGCACATAATTTGTTGATTTCTTGATGATAACAATTCTTTCTGAAGTTAGATGAAGTCTATGTGTTGTTTCAGTTTGAATTTCATGAATGACTAGTGATACTGGACATTTTTTCATGTATTGATTTGTTCTTTATAGTTCTTCCTCTGAGATGTGTCTATTCATTTCAAATGCTCATTTTGAGTTGAGTCTTTAAATTCAGGGGGCCTGATATTTTTATGTTATTTTTGTAGTCTTTTGTCTGAGGAGTAGCTGGTAAAATATTTTCCTGTGCTATGGATTGCCTCCACTCTGTTGATTTCTTTTTCTATACATTTTTTCAATGACATTATTCCAGGTGTTATTCTTTGTAGTGGGGTACTTAATCCCAAAATTCTACATGCTGGGTGTGGGACAGGCACTTCCCAGGTAATGCAGGCTTGGGTGAAGGTCCCCACTGCATCAGCTGGGAACCATTGCAAATAATCCTGCCTTCAAATATTTCATTTTTTACCTGAGAATTAGATCAAGAATAAGCTAGGTTGCTTTTAGCATCCTATGAAACATGTGTTACACATTAACAGTGGAACTGAATGATGGAAATAAAATAAATATTCTATGACCTTAACACCTATATGTTTTGCATATAAAATTCATATAAATTCCTTGAATGTATTTACAATGAATTCCTACTTTGAACATGATCCTTCCTTGTGGGCTTAGACAAATCTTTGGTCTCTGACAAGTCACTGT
Organism: Petromus typicus; assembly: GCA_004026965.1. Classification (NCBI taxonomy): domain Eukaryota; kingdom Metazoa; phylum Chordata; class Mammalia; order Rodentia; family Petromuridae; genus Petromus; species Petromus typicus. The sequence goes on along the minus strand of PVIR01011829.1, from coordinate 27,909 downwards.
CCTCAACAGCATGGAACCTATAATGTTTCATGCAAAACAAGCCTATTGGCTCGGAACCAGTCTAGGAACTGCTGCCCACTTACTCACTTTTCTTTTCCTCTCAACTTTCAATTCACCTACTTCAGTGAAGAAAGGCAAAGCTATGGATGAACGAAGTTAATGATTTTACTGTGAGTGACTTTTCTTTACATTATTTTCTTCCATTTTCTACTCTTAGTTTCACTAATTGAGCATTTACTAAGGGAAAGATTACAAAATGTATTTGACTAGGTTAAAATGTAATTGGAAATTTGGGATTGAAATAGTCATTCTTTCTTGTAAAGCTAATTTTACAGAGGCAGACAGGGAGTAATGAATGAGCCATCAAGTGGAAAATAGTTCCAATATGATCACATGGGTTTTGTGCTTCTTGTAAAGCCTTTCATTAATAGCATATAATGCCATAATTCATGTAAACTTCCCTTTATTCCCTATATTATACTTGAATATGCATTTACCACAAGATTAAAATGAGCTCATTATTTTTCTAATTAAACTGAGTGAAAATCTGAAAAGAATAGGTATTTTAAATATGAAATATGTTAGTAATTTGAGTGTTGTATAAAAAGTATATAAATAGTCATGTTTATACAAAACACCTGGGTTAAGTGTTTTAGTAGTAGGCAATGGTGCCATAATTATGCTTCCATGATCTTATTAACAATAATGTCACTTTAATTTTGGACCTCATCAATCTTAATATATAGTTTAACAAATAGTAAAATGCATTTTTTAATCTTTTGGAGAGGTACATACAGGCAATATGGCATAGAAAACAGATTTGAAAGGTCAAAAATAGGATACCAATTTTAATACATTAATTTATCTAAACCTTTCAGCTAAGTCTCAGTTTGGTAGCAGAGAGGTGCAAAACATCAAAGGACCTCAGGTAATATACAAGCAAAATTCCATGTTCTTTTGACCTTCAGCTGAACAATAAAGGCATCAAGGTAGTCTTTGTTGTCCCTTTGATGCAGAGGGACTCACTCCACTCACCAGGTAAGGCCTGCACCATTGGCAAGGGAAACCAGAGCAAGCCTTGATGACAAATATGAACCCACATTATATAAGAATGCAGTTTATGACCTCCATCATGATAATCATTTCACAAAATATAAGTCAAATATAATCAAATCATCATGTCATACAACTTCAGTCCATGCAGTCTTATTTGTTGATTATAACTCAATGAACCAAAAAAATTAAACAGTGCAAACACTGTGCCTAATAACACAAAACAGTAAGTGGCCATGGGAAGAGCTTTCCCTCTGTGCGGGCTTTTCTGCCCTAGGTTCCACTCTGCTGTTACCATAGAAGGTGACAAGGTAGCCTTATCCAGGGAAATTCTACCACAACTTGAGTGCTTCAACCACACTTCCAACTCTCTGATGCCAGAGAGAGCAATTCACTAGCAAAAATGATCTCCTCAGTGTTCACATATTAATCACTGAAACTTGTGAATATATCATTGTAAGTTGCAGAAAGAACTGGACAAATATAGTGAAGACTGGGGTGGGAAATTATCCAAGAAAGTACAATATAGTCCCTTGCTTTCTCAGCATTGGAAAGGAGAAACAGTGAAGGCTAAGACAGATGCGTCAATGTGAGAAGGACTTGACCACCATTGCTAACTCTAATTTTGAGAACAGGAGACACAAGACCAAAAATATGCCTAACCTCTACATGCAGTGACAGCTCAGTGAATCCTGAGAGAAGCATTGAATTAAGATCTCTTAGCAAGCTAATCTTAGACCCTCGAGACATCTATGAGATGTCTTATCTTCAGTAATATTGTTTGAGCAACCATAATAATTTATAATAGCAGCAGTCATAGAAAATTAATACACCATGAATGTTTTTTATCATGTAAAACATTCTTTTATACTATAAAACTTGTCTTGTAGCTGAGACATCCCTTTTTAAACAAGAAAATCCAGATGCGTTAGTGAGTACTGTCCACCAGAACTTCACCACAATAAACAGCTTAGTCCAAAAAGCATCCTTATACCCACAGGCCTGAAATTATTCCCCAGAGATCGGAAGTGGGTGTAAGCACATACAAAGGAATTCCTATTTCTGTAAGTAGTCTGTGTGGAGACTTGTATCTATTCAAAAGAGATCTCATCATGGCAAATATGAGACCAAGGAATATTCTCTACCTCCTGAGGCTCCCTGTCATCTCCAAGAGATGATCTGTGGCTCAACCTGTGGAAACACCTGCTGTGTCATCCAGCAGCAGCAGAACAGCAGGAAGCAATGAAAACCAAAGACATCTGAAAGTTAAGCTACTACTCAAACTGCAGATCACAAAAGTAGACTGGTATGTGCATGCCCAGCACAAAATGTGGCTTCCTGCTGAGTGTTAACCAGAACTCAGTTTCCAACAAATATGCAGAATACAATACAAAACCAAGAAGTGAAAAATCAAAACCCGATGAGCAATGACAATCAACTCAACACTGAGACAAATCGTATGTTAGAAATATCTGAGGAGCATTTCAAGCATGCATCATGAAAATGCTTCAGCAATCAGAGAAACTCATCTGCAGAAACTCAAGAGATTATGAAATTTCAGCCAAAGATGGAAGTTATATAAGTGGAATTGTGGTATTGTAGAGCTGGCATGCAATGAGAAAAAGGAACTTGCTAGTTGGGCTCAGGAAAAGAATGCTGTTGATAACTGACAGAGTCGATATCCTTGAGATTAGGTCAATAATATCCAGTTGATCTGAACAGCAGAGATAAACAGACTAGAAAACAGCAGTGTCAAGGGCATGTGGGAATGTAACAAAATATCTATCAATCAGGATAGAACAGGAGCCAGGCACAATGTAAAACCCAACCTGGTTTTTTGCACCTCATAGGAAACCATTTCACATGGGATGGCACAGGTAGGTTAAGAGTAAAAGAAATAGTTGAAAAAGACATGCCATGAGAACAGTAACTATTAGAAAACATAAGTAACTATGTTAAGATATGATAGAGTTCAGAACAAAGGAAATTACTAGAGACAAAATGTAATGATGTCACTTCTTAACAACTGATAGAATAAGAATATTAGAAAATATACAAAGAAACAGAGCATCAATCATTTCTTGTATCTACCTGGTATTTGTATGTCAATCAACATGAAAATATACATTTTCCTTAGGTAAGCATGGATCATTCATCAAAATATACTAAACCATGAGCTATAAGACAAACTTTATTCCAATATAGATACATATAGAGATATTTATCTGTCTCTATATATAAGAACCAGATTTTTATCTGATAATAATACATTCAAACTAGGATTCAGTAACAGAATGACAACAGATATTTAAATATGTGAAAGATAATGAATATAGTTTGACAGATGAATCTATGAATCAAAAATAATCCATGAGTAAAAAATGATGTCCCTAAACAAGTAGAAAAAGCATGCAAATAAATAAAGATGAGATTACAATTAAATTATGTGGTTATGTACAAAATCGTACTGACAAGGAAATTTATAGCACTAGTACATGAAAAGCAAAGAAGTATCTCAAATTTAAAAATTTAATTTGTTACCACAAGGAAAATTGAAGTAAAAATAAACATAAAGAAAGATAATAAGGAAAAATAATGAATAAGAACAGCAGTCATTTAAATTGAAAAAAGAAAGAATCAATGGAAATAATCTAATTCTTTGAAAAAATAATGAAACCAATAAGCTCTTAGAAGCTTATTGAAATCAATAAGCACTTACTGACAAAAATAGGGAAAAAAAGAATTCACATACCATCAGCACCAGGAGTGAGAGTATCACTATAGATTATTTAGTCATGAAATAACAATGAGAAAATATGGAAAATATGACAAAAAACTTCCTTAAAATTTAATGTTATCTTAAAAAGACTGTAAAATTTAACTATTACAAAGAGACCATAAGCACAGTCCTATAACTAATAATAAAATTTAATTATTTATTTAAAATTTCTTTTAAAAATAAATTTACATGTTCAGACAACTTCCGTGGAGAATTACACCTAGCATCTAATAGAAAACAAGGGGAACCAAGGTATATCGTCAACAGGTACAAATTCTTAATGATGAACGTGAAGATAATGTATACCAAAAATGTATAAATAAACTTAATTTTAAAATAATTCATATAAATTATGCACAAAAAATAATGAGCTAAATAATAATTTTATTGTCAAATCAATTAACACCGAAAGGTTACATGAGAATATCCATGTTTATAATTAAGATTAACAGAACAATGAGTAGAGAGAAATAACCTCAACCTGATAGAAACTACATGCAGAAATCCTACAATTAACAGTAACACTAAACAGCCAGAAAACATGCCTCCAAGAGGGAGAACAAGGAAAAATATTCATGCTCACTAATGCTAGTTATTCAGTATAGCGAGAATTTCGAACTAGTGCAATAAAGCAAGAAAATGAAATTAAAAAACATAAACATTGAAAGAAAGAATTAGAAGTCTTCATTTCTGGACTGACTGATTATCTTTAAAGTCTCAGAGTTTAAAAAACAATTTTTGACCTAAAAAAGTACATTGCAAATTGCAGTGTAAAATACACAGCAATAAACTGATTTTCAAAGTATTAACAGAATAATTCAGAGAATATGCAAAATTCAGTTTAAGAAAATACACATTAAAATTGCTCCGGTGATAATTATACATTAGTATATCCTTAACAAAATAAATGTATTATCTGTATGCTTCAAATTATGAAACACTTGTGTTTTTTTGGTTTTTTTTTTTTTTTGGTTTTTTTTTTTTTTT
>PVIR01011829.1:0-22990 GCA_004026965.1 Petromus typicus | reverse complement strand
GGTACATTATCAATACACATCATCGCATTCAACATGAGAATTTGTACAGAATATGACACAAATTGATTCTCATTTTTCCCCATGCCCCTGCCCTGCAATCCCTCACCCCCCCATATACAATCTTTGATTCCTTTTTTCTTTATTATTGTCATATTCATTTCTAGAGAAATCAAGGATATTTATAAATAAATAAATATAACAGCCTAGTAGATGAATGGTCAAAATACTGGGTATCAATTCTCATCAAAGTGATCTATAATTATTTATTTATTTATTTATTTATTTATTTTGAGACAGGGTCTTGCTTTGTGGTTCAGCTGGAACTACTGAGCTATATCCCCAACCCAAAGTGATCTATAATTTTGATGACTTCCTGTAAAAATCTTAGCAAGAAGTGTCCAACCCATTAGTTTTCTTTGCAAACTCAGAACTTTCCATCCCACATAATATCATGGTCAAACCCTTACAATAAAATGGATATCTCAAATAGAAATAGATAATAGACAAATGATGATAGATAATAAGAGAGGGACAGAGAGAAGAAGAGATTGACTCTCTTGGTCATATTTCTCTACAGAACCTTGACTAATTATCACATTTTCTTAAAAATAATTCACTTCTCAAAGTATATTTTGGAATGATGAAAAAATATAGATTTGAGTATTTACGCATTTGATACATGAATCTGTATATCTGAAATAAAGTTAACCTTAGTTTGCAAGATGCAGAATAACTTGATACATTTATTCTAGAGACAGACTTACTACACTGGAAGCACAGCTCCACAATGCGGAATTGTGTAACTGTTAGCAAGTCAGTTGATTTATTTATACTTCATTTTCTTCGTCTGTGAAGGAGATAACATAAAATCTTAACTCCAGTGTTACATTAAATGAATTAAACATAAAAATATTTCAAATAGTACCTGGCATATGGAAACTGCCAAAAATTATATTATGTATTAATTCTAATTTTTATGAAATTTGATTAGTAGGATCATTGAATTTTCTTTTCATTTATCAAAATGCATTTACTGTGCATAGAAAATACAAGGTGATGGCTATATCATTCATTACCAACATTGTCCAGAATACATTAAAAAAAAAAAAAGACAAAGCTTGACATCCTAACTTATAGTAATTTTTAGTATGAGAACAAATTTAAAGTACAAGACGAGCCTCTCCCTCCATGTAATTTGCTCTAAGAAGAGTGCCACTACTTATGTTTCACTACTTTATCATATTTCCTTCAAAAGGTGTTTTTATTTTGCATAACAACTCAATATCATTTTATAAAGTTCAACCTATTGTGTGCATTACATAATTTTTCATATCACAGAATATATTACATTCTTTTGCATATTACATTCTATTGCAACACAAAATTTTCTTTTACTTCAGAAATAACTACTTTCAACAATTACATAGGTTTGATTTTATCTCACTAAAATTTTAAGGATCATACTAAAACAGGGTACCACTCCAACACAAAAGTGCTTTATAGAAGGCTGAGAAATAATTTCTTCACTTTAAGAAATCATTGTGTTCTTTAAATGGCATGCACATATAATCATAAGTATAAATGCATTGTAAATGAACAAAGAATGATTCTACATTAAGTACAAAGCAGAGACGGGGCAATGCAGGAGGCCAAGCTTGAGGCTCCTCCAGAACCCAAGTTTTAGATCTGCTTCTACCTGTCCATTTACACATCCTTATAAAACAATGCCCTCTTTGTTCCAACATTCTTGTATACAGGAGATTCATGAAAATATTTCTTTCTTCTTTGTTACAACATTGAGTCATATCACAGCCCTCAAGCCCAGTTAATGAATTGCAAATCATGATTCAAAGATAATATTTTATTTTGAGTCACTCTATCAAGGAATCATTGATTGTTAATGTGTCTTAAGTCTATGCAGCAATAATAAAAGATCCTCGACTGCAAAACTTACTTTAATAAAATTGCTAAATGTTAGTCATAAACTTTCAGAGAAATTGAAGTGCAGACATTATTTCATTTAGGCAGAAATTATAGGAATACCAGCTTTGAAGTTTTTACTTTGTCTCTGTAAAGAAAACTGATAGGTTCAACTAAGATAGTCATGCAAAAGTCCTAAATTCATTTATTTTTACCAGTAAATGACTGCTTTACTTAGAGAAGTGAAGTTTCGTAAAGTAAAGTTTACTTGCTTCATTCACCAGTCATGTTGCTGCATATACTCTCTGATTTAGATGCCTCTGCTGTCATTTCCTCTCTAGAAAGTTATAGATAAAGAAAGGGATTGATTACAAATGTGTAATTCTATCCATAGACTGTGATGTTTATGTTATCATCAGCACCTTGGTATTAAAATAAAACTTGGAGTCCATTTCTCTTCTTTTTGCCATTTAATTTCCTAATATATGAAAAGGTTCCAAGTTTTTGCTAAAATAAAAAAGAAAGACATCTATGGATTGTACTTTCTAAAATGATATTGAGTTGTTATGCAAAATAAAGACACTTTTTAAAGAAATGTGATAAATCCGTGACACATAAAAACAGCATCATACTCATTAAAGTAACTTACTGTCATTAAGTTTAAGCTTTATCAGAAAAGTTTTAGGACTTCTATCAATAATATCTTGTTCATGATCAGTCAGTCTTTTCTGATTTCCATACACCTAAGGGGTAGTAATGAATTCTTTAGAGTTCCTGCCAAATACATGAGTTTCTCAAGTTTGCACAGTCTAGCCGGCGGCTATTGTCCTAGATGCAAGCCCACAATGGTCATTTCCAAATAATAAATAGAGAGTCGAGGAAATTGTCTAAGATCTTGAAAACTTCTTGCCATTTTATTGAAGACTGATTGGACTGTTCAGAAATATTCAGTAGATTAGGATTCCTCAAAATGGAATGTGCCTAAGAATCACAAGAGGTCCTTTGTCACAGTATGTCTCTGAAGGAGAAGTTCAAGTCTGATTTGGTCAAGTATATTGCATGTACATCTCAAGCTAGGAGACACCCAGTAGAGTTCAAGCATGTTCACTCTCATGCATAGAAACTGGCCTATAACCACCTGGGAGCCTCCTGTTCCTCCTCTCATCATGACTCCTTCAGTCCTCCAAAAGCTAACCACAAAAAGTAAAAGGATTGTGCCCCACCTATCAGTTACAACCCCATTCTCCCTATGTGCTCACAGCTACACCCACATTCCTGGTTTCATATAAGCCTGTGTAATCCTCAATAAAGACAGAAGTGTTCACCAAAACATTCCTAGAGTCTACATGGTGAATCTGCACACTCATCTTCCCGGTCTGGGCCTCTGACCCTGATCCTTGGCCGCACATCACCTGGACAACGTGTACAACTACATGCCTCACCCTAGAAACATGCTGAAGATTCTGCCTTTTCAGGAAGTAAACCACCTGATGCCAAATGCACTGTATTTTAAGAAATACCTCTGGAAATAGGATATTTAATAAAAATATTAATAAAAAGAATGTTTGGCTTTGTTCTCAAATCTATCCCTATTACTAATTGCAAAATAGAATTGAGAAGGTGAAATTGTATTCATTTTCTGAGTTCAAATATTGTTTTTTAAATAAAGATACAACATTGTTTCACTTTTGCTGAATCAAATACACTTAAATAAATTGACTCATTATTCACACTTTCCAAAAATGTTTCTGTGTGTTTGCTATTTGAAGATCTATCTTTACTTGAACTTCTTTTTGTCTTTTTAAACAACATAATTGAATCATCTTTATTTCTCGTATCTGTTTTATATCCTAATAGAGTCTGGCTTCATTTGAAGCTTTTGTTGCTTGGTAGTATAGTGTCAGAAGAGTTCATTAACCTGATTTCTGAGTAAATTTCATAACCATAAGGTTATATTCAGATCACTCTGTTCTATTCTATCAGACAATGTGAAAAAGAAATATAAAATAGTACACCTGACCATGGCTTAGTTGTCTAAAAATGAGGAAAAGACAGTTCTAATCACAGAAAGATTTGGAGTATCCAAGCCAAGAGGAGGGCCTGAAACAGTGGATGCCGAAGCACAGTGAACGGAAGATGTAGGGCCAAAAATGAGAATACCAAACTGTATGTTGAAGAAACACATAATGGAGGCTTTTTACTCCAAAACATAAGAGGCTTACACAGAGATGCAGCCTGGTGGCAAAGGACTAAGTTTCTGAAGAGGGAAGACTAGTTGTGTAACATTTCCAGTTGTGGAAAAGTTGACAATGTAGAATATTGAATGTAAGGTAGAGATGAGATGATATTATATTTAGTTAGGGGTTTGAACTATAAAAATTCATACTGTACTCCTTATTTAAAATTGAATAATAATGATCCCACAAGTGATCTTTATTAGATCTGGAAATGTTACTCTAGACACTATGTCAAATAACAACTGAATTTCAGAAACAGAACAGTCGGTAACCATACAACAGAGACACAGAAACTTAAGAAAAGGCATTCTACTCCCACCAAACTCCCAACCTCCACTCCCAAAACCTCTCACCTTTCTCTCAGACACCATTGAAAATACTTTTCATTAAGGAAAATGTGAGATGCAAATTAGAATAATCATTAAGAAACTGCATAGGAGCATTTGTTTGAATAGATTTATATGGCAGAGTTATTGACGGCAAACTAATGTTTTAAGAATGATAGAGTTTTATATCTTCTGATTAGGACTACTTTAATTAGTAACTGAAGAAAGTGGAAAGATGAGCTTTCAAGACTGCACCACTCTCTTCATGAGCTCAGAGGTAGGGAATCTAGCAGGCTTAGTAGGAGGCCTGCACACTCTGTCACTCTCCTGCTTCCATCTGCCCATTTCCAGTCCTCCACACTGACCTTCTTTGTTTGTTTAGCTTAAATAATGGAAGTAGCATCTTTTGCTGCAGCAGAATTTGCATATTACAAGTTTAAATCCTAGAGAGAAAGTGTAACCTGCTCTAAATCTCTGGAGAAGCTTAGGTCTAGTACCCTCCATTAAAACAATATATGCCTAAGAACTATGGGTACTGTAGAAACATCTTCAATGACCTGTCCAAGAGGGATGGAAACACTCCAAGAAAAGCCATATATTGAGAGAAGGATAAGATATCAGACATCCAATTGTCTTTTGTACATCTACACACACATTCATTCTAAATAATTCAAAAAGGTGCCAAATAAGTGTAATTCAAACCTATTCACAACCTCAAAAGGAAGTGACCCAAGGCATATTCAATTAGTTTTTTTCTTGAGTAGACATTTTTAGAGCTCTGTTCTCTAGGTTCAAAGTCTAGCAGTCTAATTCCACTTAGGCAAGATGCTTTAGGTTTTGATAATCTAAAGCGTAAATGATGAGCTTAACCACTTCAAACACACACAGTAAATAATTAAAAAGGGAGAATTATATGAATGTAATGATATTTCCAATTTAAGGAAAAGAGGAAAGGAAAATGCCAAGTAAGTTTTGTAGTTTGTAGTCCCTCATATTCTGCAATAGAAACAAGCTAACTGCACATGCTCCTACTTACAGACCCCCTTGGTCACTGACTGAATTTGCCACAGTGCTGAACTCTGGAAAGATTTGAATTCTCACTTCCAGAGTGATGCTGCGACAACAGTGTGGCAGTGTCTTCATACAGCCATCTCCAATCATTTCTTCTGGGCGCATTATGCCATGCATTGCATTCTGAAACATTATGATCCTGTTTAACAAGTTAGGAGATGGAAAAAATGACCATCTCATTGTTATTTTTTACTTTGCCATTCAGTCTAAGAATTTTTCAAGCTGTTGCTGTGTGATTAGCATCAAAAGATGGAATAAGAAAGAGATAACTGAAACATATGAAAAAATGCTCAACATCATTAGTCATTCGAGAGATGCAGATGAAAACAACACTGAGATTTCATCTCAATCCACGTAGAATGGCTGCCATTTCAGAATCAGCCAGCAGCAAATGTTCCAAAAAGGAACACTTCTCCACTGTTGGTGGAACTGTAGACTCATACAACTCCTGTGGAGATCAGTTTGGAGATTCCTCAAAAAGCTAGGATTTGACCCTGCCATTGCCTTGCTAGGTATATGTACAAAAGAATTAAAGTTCTCATATCACAGTGACATATGTGCACCCATGTTTATAGCAGCTCAGTTTATGATTGCTACATCTTGGAAACAACCCAAATGTCCATCAACTGGAGACTGGATAAAAAAGCTGTGGTTCTTCTACAGAATGGAGTATTACTCTGTCATAAAAAATGATAAGTTTGAATCATTTCTACTTAAATAGACATACCTTGAGGATATCCTCATAAGTGAAATAAATAGGTCACAGATAGGTACATATCACATCTTTTCTCTGGTATGAGAAAATAAAGATGTAAATGAGTCCTATAATTGTATGTTATATATGGTTCTTCTACAGAATGGAGTATTACTCTGCCATTAAAAATGATAAGTTTGAATCATTTCTACTTAAATGAACATACCTTGAGGATATCATCATAAGTGAAATAAATAGGGCACAGATAGGTACATATCGCATCTTTTCTCTGGTATGAGAAAATAAAGGTGTAAATGAGTTCTAGAATTGTATGTTATATATTGTGAAATAGAAAATGCTCAATGTAAAATAGGAAGAAGGGGGAAAATGTTAAGATTGTAACAAAAAAGTAAGGAAACAAATTTTATGTATATAGGGGGGTGGTAGGGTGGGTAGGGCTATGGGAAAAAATGAGAATTAAGTTGTGTCTTATACTGGTACAAATCCCCATTATGGAGTGCAATCATGATGTGTATATGTAATGTACCAATAAAGATTTAAAAATTTTTTAAAAAAGAAAATACTCAAAGTAAAATAGGGTGAAGGGAGAAAAATAATGAGATTGTAACAAAAGAGAAAGGAAACAAATTTTTTGTATATAGAGGGGTGGTCGGGTGGGTAGGGCTATGGGAAAAGATGAGAATTAAGTTGTGTCTTATACTGGGTACAAATCCCCATTATGGAGTGCAACCATGATGTGTATATGTAATGTACTCATAAAGATTTCAATAAAATAAAAGAAAAAGCTAACTGATTCACTACCACAAACATCTTTACGCACTCCTATTTTGTGATGTTGGCATTTTATTGCAACCCATGTTGCTTTGAAATATCCAGGGCCACATTTGGGGTGATCCATCAACCTGAGGCCTATAGCACAGTATTTGTTTTGGAGTCGGACTGTCTGAGTATCAACTGCAGCTCCATCACTAAATCCCCAAGCTATCCATGCCTCAGGTGTCTCGTTAGTAAATCTAGGGTCATTATTGTATTTCTCTCTAGCATTGCTCTGTGGATTAATTTAGTTAATACACTTTGTGTACTCAGTCTATAGTAATTGTTATAAAGTGTTAGCTATTATTATTTTAGCCACTGTTCACTGACTCTGGTGCTAAAGAGAACATATCTCATTTCCTTCACGTAGCTGCCTTTCATATTTGGAGCTTGCTCTCTTGGCCTAGCAAATCACTTCTTTTCCAAAAACAATCTTCAGTGCTCCTCTACCAAGTCCTCAGTACTGTGAGTTTAGAACCTGTAAACCCCAGTTACTCTCTAATTTTTCTCACTTTTAAGCATCTTACTAGTTTTCTAAATTGACTTTGATGTAGTATGAAAATTATAGAGTTGGTTGAAATAATTAGCTTCCTCCTGCATCCTTAAAGATTATTGTAGAATGATGTACTATATTTCTTCAAGGGAAATGGAACCAACCTTTGACATGGTTAATTTGAGGAAACAGAGAAGAGTGAGAAAAGGAAATGAATCATGGGCCCCAGATACAGAGTTTACATTCAGAGGCTGAAGATACTGGGCACATGGCCTTGGGAAATTTGCCTTCCTATAAAATGAAGGAGTATTATTATTACTTATAAATAAAATTTCTTATGAGCTCTTTTTCTTCCCAGTTACCAAAAAGTCTTAAGGGCTGTATTATTCTAGTCAAAATAAATTCTCCTATTCCTAGTCTCTCCATCTTTCATATGCCATTGTTTCTTAGTAATACTTATACCTTATAACTCAATTTATTTATTTACTTTTTTTTGAGGCAAGGTCTCACTCTATAGCCCAGGCTGGCCTCAGACTGACAGTAATCCTCCTGCCTCAGCCTCCTGAATGTGGGGATTGCAAACATGCCCCCCACCATGGTCAGCTTTATTTATCTTTTAAATCATTGTTCTCCACCCCATTAGAGCTGTTTCCTCAGAAGGACAAACACTTCTTTTTAGTTATTTGACAGCAGTTTAAATTTTCAACACTGGAACATAGAAAGTGCTTTGGAAATATGCATTAATTGAATGAATATTCTTCCTATTGAGGTAGTTAAATAATGACAACTATCTATAGGTGCAGTTGTGAAAGTCCACAATGAAAATGTCTAGTAAGTTAAATTTTACAGAAAATTCAGCTAATACATCCAAAACATAAAACATATATTTTGTTTTATTTATTTATTTATCAACATATTTATTTTTCTGGTACCAGGGATTGAACTCAAGACTTTGCATTTGTGAGACAGGCCCATCAACACTGAGCTAAATCTGTGGCCAAACAGATATTCTTCAGGAACTACTAGCTGTGGTTTTGCTGAAGGTGACATAGGATACTAATTACTTCACAAAAATCTGTCCTTTGTTTCTAAGTAGGAGGTAAAGCCTGACATCTCATTGAATGGATGAATGTCCAACTTGAGCGCTCTTTTCTCATATCCCTTTACAGTAAGATGAAACTACTTACAGAAGCTCTGACCAAGGATGTGTGAACAGAAACTGGGTGTCTCCTGTGGTCATCTTCCTCCTCCTCCTGGCCTCATAATGGAGCCACATGCAAAGGCATCTAGAGCCTGAGCAAAGATAACACTGTATAGACAGAGCAACAGCAGGGAGCGCAGGCCAAATGCCTATTCTTGGAGACTTTGTGTGGTGATGCCCAATGAAAGCCTTACAAGTAACCATCTATCTTTCCTCTCAGAGTCTATTTGGGGCTTCCATCCTGATGGAGTTGGCGCTCAGCTATTTGAATTGTCAGCTAATAAAAACAAAGTTAAAGATGATGCATTATTCACCATCTCATATGACTAATCTCTATAATGTTATTAAATATATCCAGGCAATCTCCTGCTAAAATAATGGTTAGTTTATCTTTCTTAAGAATGGAGAAATAGTACATTGAATATTATCACCCTGAAATTCATGTCTACTCAGAACCACACAATATGACTTTATTCTTTTTGTGAGTACAGTTGATCAAGGATCTCTAGGGGAAGCCACGCAGTATTTAGGATAGGCTCTGAGACCAACAACTGGTGACTCTCTGAGAGAAAGGAGAGAGAGAGTGACACAGGAATGGCTGCGACTGGGCTGATGCTGCCACAGGCTAGAGTGCTGCTGGCTACTAGGAGCAGGAAAAGCCATGGAGGGATTTGCTTCATGTGCCATTAGAGTGTGTGACCCTCTTTCCAGCCTGATTCTGTACATCTCCACTCCAGAACTGCGAAAATATAAATTTTGCTTCCTTACCTTACCTAATTTGAAATGATTTGTTCAATCTTCTTCGGAAACTAACATAGGACATAGACTATTTGAAAGATCTCTGTCAACCCTGATATCTGGCCCCAGGAAGAAATCCATGGCACACTGAAATGATTTCCCAGAAGGAAGTAGAGATTAAGGGAATCAACCGGGACCACAGTCTCATTGGCAACAAGGGATCCACTTTAGCCTTGAAGTCACAAGAAGAAGGTACAGTATTTCTGAACACCAAGAGACAAGAAGGCTGGGAAATACAGCCATAAGAACCGTGACCTCAGAGAGAGGAAGTCCTCACCACAAGAGCAGTGAATTTGAATCCAGGACACTCTGCTCCCCTCTGACCAACAAGTTACATGAGATGGGCTGTCCTCTGCTAAACCAGGGAGATAACATTAAAGAACATAACAGCCCCTGCGACATGGAGCAGGGTAGAAAGGGACAAATGCAGGTGGAAATAATCAGCAGAGTTTTGGTGACTTCACTGGCGTAATATACAGCCATCCCCCAGGTGAGCAAAACAGTGAGCTCCTCGAGGGGAATTCAGCAAATACATTCAGTCAGTTCTGCAAACCCAAGGAGAACCACAAAGCTTGGCAAACAAGAGGCATTATAAATCTCCTTTTATACATGACTTGTTTTCAGTAGCAAACATTGTTATGCCAATTATTATGACCTGAAGTTGGAGTGTATGTCATCTAAGACTAGATGATCAACACTGGGATATCAGGCATGTGGTATATGAAATGTGACTGTGAAATAAATAGATCTGCTGTGTGCATGGTTTGCCTTCATGGCTGACTGAATAAAGATTTTTGACAGTTGCACTTTAAACTCTTGAAGGTGTTAATAGAATTATACATTCAGCTTGCTTCTAGCCAATCTCATCTGCTTGAAAAATGCTCTATGTTCTCCTTAGAACTGACTTTCTAAAACATAAAGACTCCTCATAGGAGCACAGCTCTTAGAAATTCAGACTTTGAGTTGTTCAAGGAACTAAAATAGGATGACCAAGTGCCCAGCCAAAAGTAAAATCTGTTATCATGCAATGCCTTTCACTGCAGAGATAATTGAGCTCTATTTCCAAACAACTGGCCCTTCCAGAGATCAGTAGAGTGATATGAATTCTGTACATTTGAGTGCAGAGAATATTAATAAAATATATCCTACATAGAATTTGAGTGGAAAGTAGTACGTGCAGAAAACCTTAGCAGGGAATGAATTTAAAAACTGGTTAAATGGGGCCGGAGAGTTAGCTCAGTGGTTCCGGTGCCTGTCTTGCAAGTGCAAGGACCCGGGTTCGATTCCCCGGTAACCACATAACAATACTGGGTGTGGAGACCCACACCCAGCAGCAACCAGTACCACATACCACAGTGCTGGGCGTGGTGGCTCACGCCTGTAATCCCAGCACTCAGGAGGCAGAGGCAGGAGGATTGTGATGTGAGTTGGAGGCTGAGCTGAGGGCCAGCCTGAACCACAAAGCGAGACCCTGTCTCAAAAAACCTAAAAAAAAAAAACAAAAAACTGGTCAAATGTTAAGAGGATAAAAAGGCAATTCATTCACTCATTTCTTTAAAATGATTTTAAAGAAGAAGACAGACTTGATTCCTTAGGTGATCATGTTCTAGAAAATAAAAGGAACTTACAGAAACTTGTAAAGGCAGCCGCTCCTCCTTCTCCCTCATCAAGGTAATGTTAGGATGATGATTAGATCAGGAAGTGGACTGACCCCTACAGACACCAGGCAAGCTTGTGACTTGCAAAGGGGTGAGTGGTGAAATGGAGAAGGCCTCTACTATAGGTTTATGACCATGTCATTCACTGAGCAAGAAACATCTATTCAATACCCACTGTATCTAAGCACTGGATGAAGTAGGAAGAGCAAGTCTGAAGTACACTTCTCACTCTCAAGGACCCTGGCCTAAGGACAACAAGAAGGGTAGAACAATGATTACATGTAATCTCCATGTTATGACCTCACCAGAATCTGCAAGAACGCAGAGGCTTGGCCTCAGGAGCCTAAATATGGATGTATGAAGAGGTGATCTTAAAGGAGAAGTACACAGTTTCAAGGTGATAGAGCTATTGTGTAAAGGTCCATCAGGTGGGAAAATTTGCATAAAAGCATGTAGTGCTCAAAGACAATTTAAACAGATACACCATGAGCCAAGGGTGGGTGGGTTTAGTGAGGGGTGTAGCTGCAGTCTGCAGGGTAGCTAATGTCAGTGAGTATGGTTATAGTGAGGAAAGCGTTTTTGAAAAGACAAAAGATATGAATATAAAAGTAGGTGGAAAATGAAATATGTAATGGAATATGTGAAATGAATGTCTAATCAAAAAAGTGAAGCCATTTGCAAGGTAATGGAGTGAGATGTAAAAACTGTGCCCTTATGAGAAACCTCTCTAGCCACAGTAGAACGGATGAATTGAAAGATACATTGAAGGGAAGGAAATACACTAGAAAACTGTTGAATAGTATTGAAAAATAATGCAGCAGGGCCAGGGATATAGGTCAGTGGTTCCAGCACCTGTCTTACATGCGCAAGGACCCAGGTTCGATCCCCGGTAACCACATAACAAGACTGGGCATGGAGACTCACGCCCAGCAGCATCCAGTACCACATACCCCAGTGCCGGGCGTGGTGGCTCACGCCTGTAATCCCAGCACTTGGGAGGCAGAGGCAGGAGGATTGCTGTGATGTGAGTTGGAGGCTGAGCTCAGGGCCAGCCTGAACCACAAAGCGAGACCCTGCCTCGAAAAGCCTTTAAAAAAGAAAGAAAGAAAGAAAGAAAGAAAGAAAGAAAGAAAGAAAGAAAGAAAGAAAGAAAGAAAGAAAGAAAGAAAGAAAAATAATGCAGCAGCATGATCAAAGACAATAGAACTGGAGAGTTAATAACTGATGATCATGAGAAGTACAACCTCAGTGAACAGTCATTGACCACATTCAAGCCCAAACACTGCTTCAAGATTCCACTCTCGTGGCCATATCCACTACCCTGGCATCTATGCAAAGTCCCTCTTAAGTAAACTACCAGTCTGCACTATCTCTCTTATTACATTTCTTCCTTGACCTCATCAAAAGTACTTACCCTTTGCCTTCCTTTACTCCTGTTTTAAATCTGTTAGGTTCTGTGTCCATGTGTTGCTGTGAACTGTATTCTCAGGCCTATTCTAGTATGAGCTCCCATTCCCCAAACTCATCTGCCATCTATCTCTATTCCAACACTATTCAAAAAGAGTACTGTTGGAGAAAGGCACCATTATACCTCTCTCCTCAATTCCAAATCTGCATTTAAAGAGAAATATTCCCCAGTGATCTTAGCTCAACAGTTTTGGTAGCATCCGTTTCAAAGCTTTTTAAAGTTCTATTAGCATCATTTTTTAAGGCTTATTTCTCTTCTTATTGGAGTGAATATTCACATCTGTCAGGAGACCAAGACCCAAGCTCAGCTCCCCCATTCCTTTCTATTCTCATATTAGTCAGTGAATAAATCCTAATGAATAAAATAAATTGAAAGAATTTGTGCTTTAATTTCTGTTGAGGTTCCCTAGAAAGCATAAGTAACAAGAAGATTATCTACTAAGAGTCAGTGAGGCATTAAAGGAATTGGACACTTCATTCATTTTCCAAAGGATATTCATTAGTTATAAAATGAGAGAATGTAACAAAAATGATCCTTAAGTTCAAATTTATATAATATGTATTAATATTATTTAAATTATAATATATTTATTATATATATAATAAATTATTCCCATAAGCAACCATAACAAAAATATAGTTTTTCAGGTTTTTTTTTAAATCTCTCTCAGAATTTTATAGCATAAATTACCCACTATCAAAATCTTTCCGGGGGCCGAGGAGTTAGCTCAGTGGTTTCGGCACCTGTCTTGCAAGCGCAAGGACCTGGGTTCGATCCCCAATAACCACATACCATACTGGGTGTGGAGACTCACATCCAGCAGCAACCAGTACCACATACCACAGTGCCGGGCGTGGTGGCTCACGCCTGTAATCCCAGCACTCGGGAGGCAGAGGCAGGAGGATTGCTATGATGTGAGTTGGAGGCTGAGCTCAGGGCCAGCCTGAACCACAAAGTGAGACCCTGTCTCAAAAAACCTAAGAAAAAAAAATCTTTCCACACTTAGTTTTGAATCCCACTGTATGTCATAAACACATATTCTGATGAAATTTTCTGATCCTATAACTTATGCCAAAACATTACAGGAATTAAAGTGGTATAAGCCAATAACGAGTTAAAATCTACTAAAGTAAAAAGAAAACAGGTGAAACAAAACTAAATTAACAAAATTAAAACAATTTCATTGATTCAGTGCATTTGTACAAAGTAAAATGTAATGCAAAATATTAAAAAAATAATTCATATAGATTGAAATTCCTTGTACAATGTTTTCTTATGACTAAATTCTGAGTTATGACTTCTTTATACAAAAACTTAAAAATTAATCCAAAGAGTTGAATTATGTAATTATTTCTTGGATTTCATTTACTCATTAAGTTATCCCTTCTTTTAGCAGGGATATTTGAATACTTACATTTGATTACAGGAGAGCAAAGTTTCAAGTTTTTATTGCACAAATTCAATAGGTGTTATAAGTTCCTTTTTATATTAAAAGCCAGCTTGTTTGTGTAGTTTTGCAATATGTTTTTATGTTTCCTTACCACTTCCCCAGTGTATCTTCCCCCAGTTTTATAGCATGACTGCAAAACTTTAGAAACTGAAATTTCAGTACACTGAAGCTCCTGCGGTATGAATTGCATATCTGTGACTCTGACTCAAGTAATTGCCTTAAGGAACTATTAAATTAACTGTAAGTTCCCACCACTGACCCAGAATATGAAAACTAATTTAATTAACCAGAGCTATTATTCTGGTTTAGATTTAGGGTGTACCCTAAAAGGCTCAGGTGTTTGGACAGTGACTGGATCATGGGAGCACTGTGCTCACCAGTGGATTAATCCATGATGAGTTCATTGCTGACTTGCAATTAGGAGATATGGCCTGGCTGTTAAAGGTGGGCCACAGGAGCACAACCTGAAAAGATTTGTCACTCTCCCTGATCCTCTTTTGACACCCTGCTTCCTGGCCTCCAGTGAGCTGCTTTCCTCTGCTAGATTCTTTCACCATGTCATTTCTGCCATGGAGCTGGCCGGAAACTTCATGGGAACTTTTATTTTTTTCAAATCTTTATTGGTACATTTTATATACACATCTTGGTCACATTCGGCATTGAGAATTTGTAGCAGTATATGATATGACATGACTTGATTCTCATTTTATTTGCAAAAGTAAATCTCTCTTCCTTTAAATTGGGAATATAAGACATTGTGTCCCAGCGATAGGAAAATGACTAAGACAGCTATAGCAATGAGACCCCAGGTGGAGGTAAAGGTTGTAGTGCCTTAGAAACAGATTGTGGTACCACAGCAGTTATGAAGGGGCAGAGCAGAAGAAGGAAGAAGGAAGAGGAGAGGTCCTCATGTCCCCCGATGATCTCACTGTGTGGCTTAAGCCTTGAGCATGCAACTGAGGTGAAAGGGCAAACACCTAATTTTTTCAATGAAAGAAAAATACTGATATTAGTATAAGTGGGAAATCTGATTTGTAAATGTAAGGAAAAATAATCTATCAATTACAATTTTCTTGAGAACAATTAATCTGTAAGATCACAAGATAAAACATAGCTAAACTATTATTTCAGACTCTTTATAAAGCTAAGCCATAAGCATTTATTCTTATTAAAATACATGGTTGGTAAAAGGAACAAATAATATATTTCTCCCCTTTGTGGTGTAAAAATAGCTACACTCTGGGTAAAGCACTTGGATGACAAATAAAAAATGAAGTTTCATTTTTCACATATTCTGATTATCTTCCAGTACCTCCTAACCACTGAAGATGGAAAATTCAGGATGTTATATTGAGCTAAAATATTTATTAATCAAAACCAAAATAATTATGTGAGGACACAGATGAAAACCTAACCAAAAGAGGAGTGTATGAATACCCCTTTCAGTCTAAGTCAATTTGTTCAGTGTAAACAAGATTAGAAAATAATTACAAAAATGATTTTTGCTTTAAAAATAGCATTCTTCTCAGCAAGAATCGCTTCTTACTTCAGGATTCATGTGATGGGTGTGTGTGTATGTATGTGTGTGTGTGTGTGTGTGATGTACTCTCATATTCACAATACTTAACATCAGATTATTGAACCCTTACCCCATCATGTACCTGAGGAATTACAGAAATCAATCCCTTCAAACTCAGTTTACTCTTATGTAAAGTTCAATAGCATTAATACTGACCTCATATGCTAACTTTTTTACTATATGTTTGACAAATGAAGTGCCTCATAGTTGATAGCTTTTATTATAATTTTCACAGAGAGCTATTTAATAGATACATTTATCTTCATAACTCTTATGCATATTCATTTCAATTGATAAAATAGCACAAAAATAAACATACAAGAAAAATGTGCTTTGCATATATTGCAGATACATTATATATTTACATTTATATTTACAGATTTATGATACTGTCTAAATCAAGACAAATGATAAAAATTAGTAACATTGAAAACAAATATTATTTCAAAAAAATGAAACTTTTCTAACAAGCAACACTCAAATTTTTCCTTTATATGTGATATAACACTATGAACTTCTAATAATGCTTCTAAAAATGATTGGATACTCTGATGGAAAATGCCAATACTAAAAGTAAAGTATAAAAATATCCCCATTATCAAGTTAATCCCACGTGAAGATAATTTTGAGTTCTACCAACTCTATTCCACTTGATTGCAAATTCTACAAAGCAATTCAGAGTGCACATGATTTTAAATTTCCCTTAGAGCAGTATATGACTAAGAAATTAATGTTAAGTAGGTAAAATCACTGTTCATTTGGAAGGAATTTGTAGGTAGTTCTGTATTAACTGTTAGCTCACTTCTTTAAGCCAACACTAAGCTCCATGCAATTACAAGGCAGTGAGAGCATAAACTTTGTTCTCTCTAGGATCAAGGGTAATAGACAAGTGTGTAACAGTTTACTTAAAAAGAAAAAGAAAGAACCCAAAACTACCTTTATCTACTAAGTGTACTGCATGATGTCAGACTTTAACTGACAAACTGAAAAAGTATGGATAAGGTGATCTTTAAAGTATTCTTGTAGAATATTTTTTTATCTTTATTGGTACATTAAATATACACATCATGATTGCACTCCATAATGGGGATTTGTACCAGTATAAGACACAACTTAATTCTCATTTTTTCCCATAGCCCTACCCACCTTACCACCCCCCCATATACATAAAATTTGTTTCCTTACTTCTTGTAGAATATTTTAATGATTTGGTAATTTAACATTAAAATGTCCATTGTCCCATCTTAGTCATTTCTCATCAATGGGATACAGTATCAAACACTTACAGCTCCATGCTCATTTCACCTCAAACCTCAGAAATTTCACTCCATTGTTAGAAGTTCCAAGGCAGAAAAGCCTTATAAAAGGAGCTGAATAGAGGAAAGGTACTCACATATTGGTAGAGTCAGGAAACAGAAAAGGAAAGGAAATCTGGAGGGCATTAACAGTTTTAATCGATTACTCTGATTTCCCTCTGATGTGGCCCCACCATCCAACAGCACTCTCAACTCATTTGTGAATTAGTCCTCAATCACCTTCCAAAAGTCCCAGCTCTGATTGCATGATGCCTCTGCAGAATGTTCAGAATAAAATCCACAACATATCCTTTCTTGGAAAGAATACAGATAACTTCAAAGTGAAAATTTGCTCTTATTTTAAAATGTTAATTCATCATCAAATATTTCCTATGCATCATTACCCCTAGAAGCGGGTAATGATGGGTTGCTTCTCTCAGTGCTGAGACAAAATATCCAACATCCAAAATTAAAGGAGGAATGGTTTATTTCAGTTAACAATTTACAGAGGTTTCAGTCCATAGTTGGCTGTCTACAAGGCAGGGTTATTTGGCAGAGGGGCATCACACATGAGAAATAGCTCATTGCATGACAGAAGGCAACAGCAGCAGCAGGGGAAGAAATCCTCCATTTATATTTCATACAGAACACTTACCCACTGAGCAGTACCACCCACACCAAAGTAGGAGACTCTTAATGCCAGCATCACACCCTCTCGATTCAGGCATCTATAAAAAGTCCCACCTATAACTTACAGAGTTTGAGAGGACATCTAGATACAAACCATAACAATAACTGTGAAAATACAGTATGTTATTCCAGAAACACCAGCATAACCTTCGTTTTAAAAACAGGGTCTGATACACATGAGTGAATTCACCTGTAATATTGAATACATTACAATAAGACAGTATGCAGTCATTCACTGGCTCTTAGGGCACTGCACACTGTGTTGGTCACAGTCACCATCTCAATTTCAGTCTTGCTTCAAGCCCTTGCCCTGTGAGTGCCTAGACTCAGCTATAGAAATATCTCTAACACTTAGACAAAGATTGGTTTCTTCTCTCTCTCTCTCTCTCTCTCCATCTCTCTCTGTCTCTCTGTCTGTCTGTCTGTCTGTCTCTCTCTCTCTTTCTCTCTTTCTCTCTCTCATGAACATTCACAGGAACACACTGAATATTCACCTCATTTACCACTATGGAAAGCATATTCATCCCCTATTTTAAGAGAACCAAGTCAGAACTCAAGTGTAAGAACAACTGCCTGAGTATGTTCATCAGAACACCACAAACCCCATTTGAGAACAGTAAATTCACATTCCTGCTGAGTGGTTCACCAATTTAGCTTCTATCTTGATTTAGTTTGCCTAAATGGCTCCCAGAAGTTTATGCACTTTTGTCCTTAGAGTCAGCATACCATGGGCTGAATTCACTGAAATTACAGTGCAAAATAAACCTTTTCCACTTTAAGTTGTGAGTTTAGGCTATTTTGTGCTAGTGACAGGAAAACGAGCAAATATAGAAAATTTGTAGCAAAAGTGATGATCAAGTGATTAAGATTTTGGAATTTGTTTGCGAGAGAAATTAGGAAAGAGTTGAAAATACTAGCTATGGAAACCTGAGAATGTTATAAGTAGTGCTTGATATGCAGTACTGGTCAGAGCTCAGAAGGAATATAGACAAAAAAACCTTGTAAACAAGGACTACACTGGCATTTGCACCAAAGGGTAGATGTGTTATACTCTGGAAGAAAATTTGTCTAGATTTCTTTCATGTCCTGAGACTGAGACTAGAATAATAAACTAATCAGGCAGAGGAAATATTAAGGCAACCCAACATTAGGGCAGTAGCACAGATACTGATGACTGCTTTAAGCCAGACTTACAGTGATAATTAGAAAGAAATAGCACAGCTGAATGATTTGAAAAGCTTGCAGTTTCACCAGAAAAGAAATGCTTGCAAAGCTGGAGCAAAGATAGCATGGTTTCTGAAAATGTTTGCATTAAAAAGAATCCAAGAACTCTGTACAGAGACATGAAAAAAGATGCCTTGAGGGCATCTCAAAAAATCAGTAAGAACTCAAACACTATAAATAAAGTCAAGGGTGCAAAACTGTAAATCCATCATTTGAGAAGAGAGTCCTTGGGCTACTTCCTCATTCCTGTATGACAAACAAAGTGCATTTTGAAGTTCAGTGATTCAGACTTTCAGAGGCTGCTGTAGAATAGTCCGAGTAGGGTTCAAGCTAGCACCTCACTTTGGTATTGGCCATAAAGTCCTCCTTTTATAGGTACTGAGAAGAAAAGAACTATGGAGTCATAGATGCTTCCACTCAGATTTCAAAAGGAGGCTTTAGGGTCCAAGCAAAAATATATGTGAAAAGATCACAGCCCAGGGCAGTATCCAGTAAGAAGGCAGTGCTTGAAGCCTCGTGCACTGGAATCCCCAGGATTTTGGAAATGTCAAGAGCATGGAACACTTACTAAGGAAAGCTGCACAGAGTGAGGAGAACCAGCTACAAAGCAAGGCCACATGTAGTACTATCAGCAAGGCCACAGAGGCAAGGTTATTCAAGGCCTTTGTATTTTACAGTTCAACACAATCTGCCTTGGTGGCTAGATAGAGATATGACAGACTCAAAGTTTTTCTTCTGTTTGTGTGTTCCTTGATTTGATTTCTGTCTGTTCTTTTTGCCACTGTACATTAGAAGTGTCTTAACCTTTGTTTAATTTCCCTGGCCTTCTCAGCTAAGAATTTGCCTTAAGTCTCAGAGAAGACCATGGAATCAGACTTTCAGTAAATGTTAGGACTTTGGCAACTCTTAGCGATAGACTATATTAGTTTTGCACAGTGAGATGAAGCTGAGCCTTCGAGGGTCTGAGGAGGAACATTATGGTTAAGATCTAAAACAACTTCCAAAAGTCTCATGCTCAGAAGTAAGATCTGGTTGGAAGGGGCAGATCACAGGATGCACAACTCAGAAGGGTATATTCTTGCAGCCAGATCCTCTCCGACCTCTCTGCTTCCTGGCCACAAAGCACTAAACTTTTCCCTGTGATGCTATTTCTGCCTCAAATCAATGGAATCCAGGAAAACTAGGAGCCAAAACAAATGTCTTCCTTTGGTTTGGAAGGTTGAGATTATGTCTCAGCATAATCCTACATCCTACATCATGTTAAGAAAAAGCACATTTCTATGAAATTAAAATTTAAAATTCATTAAACAAACAAAAATAGACCAGCATAATTGAAATACAAAATAAACAGAAACTTGCAAAATCAACATTCACACACACTTGAGATACTTAATAGTTAAATATATGGAAATATATATATGATAATACCTGGTAATTAAAATTAATATTTCAAAAAATTATTTAAGTAACATATGCAGAGTTGGAAATTGGGAAAATAGGATTTGTAAATGAAAAGCTTAAAATGATAGGGGAGAAGAGTGCTTGACTAAAAGTCATTTACTCATTATTCACACTAAACAATTAAAGTATGCAGGCCAGACATTTAGCCCAAGTGGTACCACACCTACCTTGAAAGCACAAGGGCCCAAGTTTGGTCCCTTGTACCACAAAATTAATTAAACAATACAAAAATATGAAAGTTTACCTTAAAGTAAGATGGAGAAATCTTACCATACATCACAAATGCAAGATAAATCTAATAAAGAAAGCAAGGATGTTGTTGGTTGAATAGTGTCCCCCAAAAGATACATTTGTGTCCTAATCCTTATCTATCAATGTGATCTTATTTGGAAATAGACCTTTGGCTGATGTGATCAACTCAAAATGAGACCTCCTGTTCATCAGCAATTGCAGCCCTTAGAGGAAGGACAAACTTTGACCCAGAGATAGACACATAAGGAAAAGGTCATTGGGACAAAGATGGAGGCAGAGACGAGTTACACATCTGCAAGCCAAGACTACTAAGAATCACCAGCAACAACTAGATACTTGCAGGGCAAGGAGGATCCTCACAAGTGCATCCCAAGTGAGTACAGCCTGGCTAACAGCTTGCTTTTGAACTTCTTGTATCTACACAGGCACAGAATAAATTTGTGTTATATTTACCCAGTTTGTTTACTATGGCAATACTAGGAATCTAATAGAGAAGGGATTTTATAAAATCTTTAACTAATCTGAAACTTAAAAAGACTTATTTTAATAAATCTTGCAAATCAAAAGGACAGCAAAATAAGAATCAAGATGTATCATGTACAGGTACAAATTCTCAATGATGAATGTAATAAGGATGTATATTTAAAATATATCAATAAACTCAATATAGGGAAAATAAAAGGACAAGACTCTCTAAAATGAGAAAACATATTCTAACTCATTCTGAGATAATACTTAGCCCAATACCAAAATCAAACATATCAGAAGGAAACTTCACATCATATATAGTAGCTTAAAAAAATAAAATAAAATAACAAAGTACTGGCATACTGAATCTTATAACATATTAGAAGTATACACCTTAACCGATTGAGATTTATCCCAGAAATTCAAATATGGTTCAGTATTAGAAAAATCAATAAATAAAATTCACATATTGACAAAATAAAAAAAAATCATATGTCTATCTCAGTAGATACAGAATAGCCATCTGATAACATCTGAACATCTTTGGTGACAGAAATAATCAACAAAAGAGAAAGAAAAAGTAAATTTTTTTTTTTTAGGTTTTTTGAGACAGGGTCTCGCTTTTTGTGGTTCAGGCTGGCCCTCAGCTCAGCCTCCAACTCACATCACAATCCTCCTGCCTCTGCCTCCCAAGTGCTGGGATTACAGGCGTGAGCCACCACGCCCAGCACTGTGGTATGTGGTACTGGTTGCTGCTGGGTGTGGGTCTCCACACCCAGTATTGTTATGTGGTTACTGGGGAATCGAACCCAGGCCCTTGCGCTTGCAAGATAGGCGCCAGAACCACTGAGCTAACTCCCCGGCCCCGAAAAAGTAAATTTTTGATCTGACATATATATCTATGGAAATCCAATTTAACTTCATATCTAATGTTACTAGGCTCTTTCCTACAGGATGAGAACAATACAGAAACATTTGTTTTCATGGTGACAATTAGGTGTCATGGCAGAGAAGCTAGAGAAGGTAAATAAAGGGGAAGTAAAATAAAACCCAACTTCTCTAAGAGCACCATCTGTTTATCCCTTCAGTGAAAAAATACAGCTCAGTTCCTTCTAGCACTAAGACATCACCAGTGACTAAACTTCCAAGTAAAACAATGAGTAATTTTCAGCAATCCTTCTAAGTCTCTCTTTTGAACCCCACTTCCTTGATTTTTTAGCATGAAGTACACATTCCTCACATAGACAATTGCTGCCATTGTGGCCATATAACCAGGGACATCACAGGGCACAGCATTCCTCTGCTGGATCATAGAACAGTGCCAACTTCTGTACAGCTACACCCAGGTTCAAGGACCCCTGATCAGGCAGTTAGAGTATAGGATTAGTGTCACCCATCAGTGCTTGTCCACAATTTTTACCTATAGCAAGAAACACTAATGATTTACTGAAAACCTGTGCCTCACATCTTCTATGTCAGTAAAGTAAGACTTTATGCCATTATTTCTCTCAAAATGAATAAGTTCAGTACTACAAAAATATTTTTAAATACTTCATTCAGTAACTGGTAGACCAAGGAGGGGAAAGATATGAGTAATTATAGGAATTCTTTGAAAATTAAAATCAATGGGCTTGATATAAGGAACTAATATGGTGTGAAATACATGGAAAGTAAACTTCTATAGCACAGGAAATGGCTAAGGAAATCAACAAATGGGACCTCATTCTTTTAAAAAGCTTCTGCACAGCAAAGGAAACCACCAACAGTGCAAACAGGCAACCAAAAATGTGGGAAAAAATCTTTACCAGCTGTTCCTCAGATAAAGGGCTATTATCTAGAATATATAAAGAGCTGAAAAAAATCAGCCCACC
>PVIR01011828.1:29430-46293 GCA_004026965.1 Petromus typicus | reverse complement strand
TTTTTTATTATAAAGTAACTTAATAAAGAAAATACAGAAAAACTAAGTAAAATACACATTCTTCTGATATTTAATTTAAGGAAAATATAATAATCATAAAACTTCACATATTTCCATAAAGAGAAGAATAGATTGTCAGGAGATACATTATTTCTTGTTTATTCCCTTAGTCCCACTTCTAATCCATCAGAAAAGACTGTCAAATTTTTCACAAGTGCCAAAATTTATTTCACTTTTCATCTTCAAACCAGTCTTATATCAACTACTATCCTCTTTTAATTAAAATATGCTGCAAGATCCTAAATTTCACTTATGAATCACTATGCTTCATAGAAGACAGAACACATAGCAGGTATAATAATTTATAAAGTAGGACTATCTCCTCTTTCCTTTTGTAAAACTCTCCAATAGTGGCACAAACTTTTTGAATAAATTCAATATCTTAAATTCTAATATTTTCTTAATAATTTCTCTATTTTCTTTCTACTCATTATAAGTCCTGCGTGTTTCCATTACTTTTTAACTTTACAGACTCATTTCTAAACTGTGTCGAGTTTGCTGTCATCCTTCTCAGTTTTCCTTGGCCATAGAAATCAAAACTAAGGTTGGTAATGTTATATTCTCCATCAGAATTTTGCCATTTTTAGTAGTAGGTACAATTTATGAAAGATAATTATATATTTGCATTATATACTCCTCAAGTAAAATAACACTTTAAAACTTGGTACTGGCCACCTCAAAGATTTGTCAAAGTGGCAAATAATGCCATAATCATTTTAGCTATTTTCCTTTTTAAATGTTTTTATAAATTCTAATGTACCCAGGAAATATATTTCAATATGATTATCATTGTTATGTTTATTGTTAGACAATGAAAGTATTAACACATATATAGTCTTTCTGCATTCTTTTTATTACTGTTGTAACAATTATCATAATTTCAGGGGCTGGAAACAACAGACAATTACTCTGGCTTAGTGCTTGAGGTCAGATATATAAAATTCAGGTACCATCAAGGTTGTGTTCCTTTTGGAGACTTCAGTAGTAACCTCTTTCTTCACGCTTCCTTGCTTCTAGTGGCGGCTTGTGTACCTGGGCTCTGAGCTTCTCTCTCGTTTACTTCCTCACATGGAGTGTCACTGCACAATCTTATTAAACATTGTGAAATAATATTTTCCTCACCAGAAAAGTCCAGAAAAATCTCCGTATTTTAAAACTCTTAAATTAGTTTCATCTGCAAAGCTTTGTTTTCCTTGGAAGGAAACATGAATACATTTTAATAGTTGCTCTGAGTCTTCTGCAGGGTTATTATTCAGCTTATCATTATCACAGCTGACTTTTTTCAGATACTTACTACAGTTTATTAATATTTTTAAATATTCAAAGAGCTCCTGTTACAACTTTTTCAGGAAAGTGAACATTAACTTTCTAAAACTTGAAACAACATGCTTTTGGATTATTGGATTAGTTGAATAGTCTTTGAGAAGTGTGTGTGTGTGTGTGTGTGTGTGTGTGTGTGTGTGTGTGTGTGTGTATCAATGGCTGCATATCTGTGTGTGTGAGTACCACACATAAGCATGGTACACATTTTATTTGAACGTCATTAGTTAATTTGCTTAGGAGCCATTTTTAAATTATCATCAATGTTTGAGCATTTTATTTTATGTTTAAATGATAATATTTTATTTTTCCCTGTTCTTATGCTTAAGAAATTCAATTTCAATATATTTCAATCTAGTTTCTAATTGTATGAGTATTTTATTTTTTTGTAAGATTTTACTCTTCATCTTTGTGTTTTCCACTTCACTGAATTTTAAAAATTTCTTTAATAAAACAAGTTGGGCATATTACACAGTGAGGGAGTCTTAAGTGTAAAATATCAGTGAGTTTGTAAAATGCATCCACTAGTGGCACTGTCCCCAAAATAAAGTTATAGAACATTTCCAATGCCCCCCAAATAAGCTCTATCTTCCTGTAGTCATTATTTCTCCCAGAATAATTTTTCCAATACATAGGAACATAATGATTTTCTATTAGTTTATGACACTTGAGTTTGTTAAAATTAGGTTTTAAAGTATGTTTGTAAATTCTATTGTATCTTCTATAAATAAAATTTTAAGTAAATAAAAGCATTTCATTTCTTTCTTTAATATACTTATGCTACCTAATTATTTTTTAAAATCGTTAGTTGACAAAAACTAACACTATTCTTTGGTTGCCTACCTTAGGAAAGAATATTCATTGTTAAACTTTATATACTCTTCAGTTTTCATATATATCTTTTGTTGTGTTAGTTTATGCTTTCTTCCTAATTTTCTAAAAATCTCATTATAAAAGGCAGTGGAAGGAGCAATCCTTATCTAAGATGCCATTCCCTTTCAAAGGGTAAAGGCCATGGCAGCAAAAATAATAAGAAGCTTAGATCACTTTTGTAAACATTGCACTTTCATACAAGAGTCACAAAGTTAAACCTGACCTACAATTTAGGAAATAGTCTCTTTTCATACAAGAAACAGTGAGAGTTGCTTTGCAAATGTCAAGTGTACAATCGTTTTCCAGTAGGGCATCAACTACTTTGGAATTGTAAATACCCAATTCACTACACTGCATCACACTATGTCTGCTTGGAGAGTCACCTTATGAAAAAGAAGTCTGTTTTCCATTCTGTACTGCACTTTTCCACAATTCTTGAAATTTCTGTAATATTCAGCTGATCTTTCAAAACTCCTGGCTTTTCTCTAGAGCTCACATCCATATTTTCTTCCTTCTACTCTTTAATTTTGATTGGATTCTTTCTTTCTCACTCATGCACTACCATAGTTCTTGTTATGATGGATGAAGAGATTCCTATGCCACTCCTACGTTAGTCACAGCACTCGACCTTCTACCTTCTAGTTTATACCTGATAGCATTCCAGTTCCTTGCATTACTAAAGCTCACTATTAATAACTTCCTGAAGCACACACTCATTTAGTTCTATGATGACCACTTTCTCGATGGCTTTTTAACATCCTTCCCCAATTTCTAACTAGGAATTAGTGAAGGAAGTTGAAGCATTTTCAACTTAAGTGCATTAAGAAATGAACTGACAAAGGCTATTGATTTTTTATCGGTTACCTTGTAATCAGCTAAATTTGGCGATTAGGTACAGCAGTTTTTTAATTGAGTTTTTAGGATCCCCTAGATAGAGTATCATGTCATCAGCAGATAATGACAAGGTAATTTCTTCTTTTCTTATCTTTATTCATTTTATTTCTTTCTCTTGCCTAATTGCTATGCTAATATTTCCAGAACTATATTGAACAGAAGTGGTGAGAGAGGGCATTCTTGTCTTGTTCCTGATCTTAGTGTAAAAGATTTCAATTATTGACCATTTAGTATGATGCTGGCTGATGGTTTCCTGTAGATAGCTTCCATTAGTTTGAGATAGAGGCCATCTATTCCAATCTTCTATAGGGTTTTGAACATAAATGGGTGTTGTATTTTGTCAAATGCTTTTTCTGCATCTATTGAGATGACCATATTTTTGTCCTTGAGCCTGTTAATATAGTGTATAATGTTTATTGATTTATGTATGTTGAACCGTCCTTGCATTCCTGGGATGAATCCAACTTGGTCAGGGTGTATAACCTTTTTGATAATACTCTGTATTTTGTTTGCCAGGATCTTATTGAGGATTTTTGCATTGATGGTCATTAAGGATATTGGCCTGTAGTCCTCTTTTCTGGTTGGGTCTTTCTCTGCTTTTGGAATCAGGGTAATGGTTGCTTCCAAGAATGAGTTTGGGAGTACTGCTTTTCATTGAATTTCATTAAAGAGTTTAAGAAATAGAGGCACTAACTATTTTTTAAAAGTTTCATAAAATTCAGCAGTAAAACCATCAGGTCCAGAGCTTTTCTTTGTTGGCAAGTTTTTAATTACATTTTCAATTTCACAGATTGATATTGCAGTATTTAACATTTCTATATCTTCTTTATTCAGCTTTGGGAGTTCATATGTTCTAGAAATCTATCCATTTCTTCTATATTTTCCATTTAATTGAAGTATAAATTTTCAAAGTAGGTGTTTATTATCCTCTGGACTTCCTCTAGTTCGGTAGTAATTTATCTGTTCTTATTCCTAATAGCATAAATATGAGCCTTTTCCTTCCTTTGTTTAATAAGGTTAGCTAGGGGTCTATTAATTTGTTTATCCTCTCAAAGAACCAACTTTTTGATTCGTTGATTTTTTTGAACCATTCTTTTGGTTTCTGTTGCATTAATTTCTGCCCTGATCCTTATAATTTCTTGCCTATTGTGAGCTTTAGGTTTGTCTTGCTCCTTTCTTTCTAGTCACTTGAAGTTCAGCATTAAACTGTGTATTTCAGGTTGCTCTGTTTTCTGTATGTAGACCTTCACTGCTATGTATTTTCCTCGTAGAACTACTTTCAGTGTGACCCATAAATTTCTATATGTTGTATTGGGGTTATTGTTTAGTTGTAAGAACTGTTCAATGTGTTCTCTAATTTCTTCTGTGACCCAATGGTTGGTGAGCAGAGTTTTGTTCCGTTTCCATGTGTTTGTGTGGATCCTGGGCTTTCCATTGCTATTCAGCTGCATTTTCAGGGCACTGTCTTCTGACAGTATACAAGGGATAACTTCAACATTCAAAAATCAATAGTCTTTGTATAAACAAAGAGTAGACCAACTGAGATAGAAATTGGGGAGTCAGTCCCTTTCACAATAGCACCACAAAAAATAAAATATCTAGGAATCAATCTAACAAAGGAGGTGAAAGACCTCCACTCTCAAAACTGTATCACTCTGAAAAAAGAGATAGAGGATGATATAAAAAAATGGTAAGACATACCTTGCTCCTGGGTAGGAAGAACCAATATTGTCAAAATGGCTATACTCCCAAAACTACTCTACACATTCTATGCAATCCCGATTCAAATTCCAACAGCATATTTCACAGATCTAGAGAAAAAAATTCAAACTTTCATCTGGAACCACAAAAGATGTAGAATAGCCAAAGCAATTCTAAGCAACAGGGACATGGTGTGGGGTATTATAATTCCAAACCTGAAACTGTACTCTAAAGCCACTGTGATAAAAACTGCATGGTACTGGTAAAATAACAGACCTAAGGATCAATGGAGTAGACTAGATGATCCAGAAACTACTCCAGATACACTGAGCTACCTCATCTTTGACAAAGGAGCCAAAAATCCTCAATGGGGGAAAGATAGCCTCTGTAACAAATGGTGCTAACTGGGCTTTAACTTGTCAAAGACTAAAACTAGATCTAGCTCTTTCACCATGTAAAATCAAAGTGGATAAGAAACCTAAATATTAAAATAGACATTCTAAACCTGCTGCAAAACAGGTTACGTAAAACTCTTGAAGACATTGGCTTAAGGAAAGACTTCTTGCACAAAACCTCTATAGCACAGAAATTGGCAGAAGAAATCAGCAAATGGAACTTCATTCTTTTAAAAAGCTTCTGACCAGCAAAGGAAACCACCAACAGAGCAAAAAGTCTACCAATAATGTGGGAAAAAATCTTTACCAGCTGTTCTTCAGGAAAAGGATTATTATCTAAAATATATAAAGAGCTCAAAAAAAAAATCAGCCCACCCAAATTTAAAGACCCAGTTCAAAAACGGGCATCTGAAATGAGCAGACCCTTTTGAGAGGAAGCAGTAAGAGCAGCTAAGAAGCATATGAAGAAATGCTCAACATCATTCATCATTTGAGAGATGCAGATGAAAACAACA
The DNA here is from genome assembly GCA_004026965.1 of Petromus typicus. Taxonomy (NCBI): domain Eukaryota; kingdom Metazoa; phylum Chordata; class Mammalia; order Rodentia; family Petromuridae; genus Petromus; species Petromus typicus. Next base: position 40,535 of record PVIR01011828.1, on the reverse strand, counting down.
TTAAGATTTCATCTCACTCCACAAAGAATGGCTGCTATTTCAGAATTATTCAGCAGCAAATGTTGGTGAGGCTGCTGAGAAGAAAGAACCTTCTCCACTTTTGGTGGGACTGTAGATTCGTACAATATTTGTGGAGATCAGTTTGGAGATTCCTTAAAAAGCTAGGATTGGAGGTCTCATTTGACCTGGCCATCTCTCTGCTAGGTATATACACACAAGAATTAAAAGACTCATATCACAATGTCATATATGCACCCATCTTCATAGCAGCTCAATTTGTGATTGCTACATCTTGGAAACAACCCAAATGTCCATCCACTGGAGACTGGATTAAAAAAGCTGTGGTTCTTCTACAGAATGGAGTATTACTCTGCAATAAAAAATGATAAGTTTGAATCATTTATACTTAAATGGACATACCTTAAGAATATCCTCATAAGTGAAATAAATAGGGCACAAATAGGTACAAATAGCATCTTTTCTCTGGTATGAGAAAATGAAGATTTAAGTAAATTCTAGAATTGTATGTTATATATTGTGAAATAGAAAATGCTCAATGTAAAATAAGGTGAAAGTGGACAATGTTGAGATTGTAACAAAAATGTAAGGAAACAAATTTTATATATATGGGGGGGTGGTAGGGTGGGTGGGGCTATGGGAAAAATGAGAATTAAGTTGTGTCTTATACTGGTACAAATCCCCATTGTTGAGTGCAATCATGATGTATATATGTAATGTACCAATAAAGATTTCAATTTACAAAAACGAAAAATAAATAAATGAACTGACACAAAAGGCTTCACATCACAGTCAGGTCTTCTTTAGGAGGCTCAAGAATTCTCTTACTCTAGTGTTAAGGCTTTTTGTTGGGTGGAAAATTTCCCTCCCTTCTCTTTTGTTTATATCCCTTTCTTCACTGGTTTTAGGTACCTACTGAAAACTGGATTATACTACAGCTCCTGTGAGTTTTTAACTTCATTTCAATGATGAGTTTTCAGAATGACTTTCTCATTCTCAGACTTGCAAAAACTAATGAAAAATTGAGGGACTGATTTTCTCTTTTCTTCTCTTCTTCATATTGAGGCCAGTACTTAATCTATATAAACTAGATTCCTTTTGGTATAAGGTTTTAGTGCAATGTTGACTTTTCAGTTTTAGTAGTCTTTGCCTCATTGGTCTATTTACCTTAATAACTTTAATTATAACTATGTTTTAGTTTAATAAAACTTAGCTACCCCTAAAATGTGTGTATATACTCATGAAGTATAATTATGATCCATAGGCTACTATGCTTCTATTAAATTAACCTAAATTATGTATAGACATGTGTGTGTATGGTGTGTATGTTCATGTACGTGTGTATATATGTGTGTGTGTGTACTTAACGGGTAGTACCATTAGCTCAAGTGACCATATCTTTCTGTAGACTTGTTGACTCATACAATAGAAACTTGCTTTCTCATCGCCCTTGAGGATGAAATTTCAATTTCAAAGTGGCTGTGTTGTTCTGATGTTTGTGAAGACTCACTTCCTGGCCTGTCACAAGCTCCACCCCACTGCTCCCCATGTCAAGGAGATAAGACTTTTTCCCCTCTCATAACGCTATAAATTTCATGATGGCTGGATCTATGCTCCTAACCTATCCCGTTCTTTTCCTGAAAGTCTCACTCAGCAGCAGCATCTTACTGGGCATTAGGTTTCAGTACATGTATTCAGAAGTTAACCAAACTATTAGTCTCTAAGTGAGATTATTTAAATGAGTTATAAAGAACAAAATTGTCTTCAAAATTGAGACACTTAATTTACTTCAAAACAAGAAAAAAAACTTAAAACTTGATATGCATTCAGTTTTGATAGCAACCATTTTATGAGGTTAGAATACCAGTGAGTTTCCAACCTTTAATACACATGAAACAGTATATATGAAGTTTACATTCATAAGTGATCAACCAGGATATGAAATTCACATGTCATACACTCAAGTGACCAAATGAAATTTGAGAACATGGCTTTGTTTTATAAATTGTTCTAAAACTAATTAACTTTATATGGTTTTGGAAATTTTTTGTCATTTTCACCCAAGTCACTGCTATTGTATGTGTGTAAGAGTGTACCATTAGATTACTGTTTATTTACTCTGTTGCAAATGCCTATATGTCTACTCTCTAGAAATGATTTTAGGCCTTAAATTCCAGCAAATTGAAAACAAATTCTAAAAATACTTGATTATGTCACTTTTGAGCTTCTTTAATCTAAGAGCATTTCTTAGTTATAGCTCCCACTAGCAATAAGAAAACATTTAAATCATGTAAACATAATTTATATTTATTTTACATTTTGCCTTTTTAAAATATATTTTGTCAGATAGACCATAGTACCATAGACTCTGGGTTCTCATCTGCTCTCTGAGGAAGGAAATTGCTTATTACCCTTCTTCATCCAAATTAGCATTTTGTGATTCTAGATGCATTTTTAAAATATTTGTTATTAGAGGCACATTCCAGAATAGCATAGTAAAATTGCGGTACAAATCAGTGACACTGAGAATAGTTCAAGGATTAAAAGAAAAAAAAAGAGATTTTGTTACATGCTTAAAGAAGGAATTGAAAACAAAAGAAAATTAAAATAATTCAATGAGTTTGAAAGACTGATGGAGATATTTTGAACTGCTGCTAACAGAACACTAAAAGAAAAAGAAACTTAAATTTATAGATATAATAAACTAAATTTTAGAAATGTGTGATATTTCCAGAGCAATATTCAGTATGTTAAATGTAGAACAATTTCTGCAATGGGGAGTGATTAATGATATTAAGTAATTAGAGAACAAGTCTCAACAGAGATACTGGCTTTTTTCTGACTTTTGGCTTCTGGAGATAAAAATTTCTTTTAATGCTTCCAAAAGCATGCTTTTCTTATTCAGCTTGGAATTAACATTGATGATTTATTACCTTCAATTTTTCCCTATCTTTTACAAAAGTGTGATTTAATAGACATCAGATGGCACAATCCTTCAAAGAACTGTTTCTCTCACACCTCTCAAAACCCTGAGATATTTACCCTCGAGCACATTTCCAGTGGCCAGTATAACAGCCTAGTTCATCTTCAGTGAAAGTCATAACCATTTCAATACAATTCTGTAACCAAAGTTGTGAATGTCCCACATGCATGAGTGGCGACATTGGATTCCCAATTTCCCAAACTTCATTCTGAGACAAATCTAGAAACAGCAAGGTAAAACTCTGAGACTTGCCTCCAGGAGTTTTATCAACAAGTTTATGAAAGAAAGGTGACTCTGAACTTCAATACAGGTGGAACAGAAATCTCTGCTGATCCAATAGCAGGACTGTGGAGTTGTGGCAGCTTTCCACCATTTTCTCATGTCAGTGAGGGATGTAGGCCTCTGTGGGCCTTTATTAGTTGCAGGGATTCTACACAATGACAGATAAACATTTGGTAAGACAGCTTCCTTCCACTGAGCACAACTCTCATGAGATTTACCTAGAATTATGAGAGTATCATACATTTGAGAAAATTCTGTTGATTTTCCAAAAATAGAGAGACATAGGTATAAAGTTTTTAGAATTTTTTTTTGTATTTTCCTTGATTATGGTACGTGTTTTTTGTCATTTTATTTATTTTTGTTTTATTTTTTCTTATGATTTTTTATGTGACCTATTAATCAAGAAATTCTCATCAAATCTCTCTGTGCTTGTGTAGTTTGAAAGATTTTTCTAATAATTTTTTGTTTTATTTTATCTTTATATGACAGGATATATGATATTATTTCACTTTAATATTTTGGGGGACTTGATTTATGACCTAAAATAAGGTACAATTTGGAAAATAATACTAAGCGCTGCTAAGAAGAACCAATATATTCTATTGTTACTTCTTAAAGTACTTTAGATACTTAAACTGTTATATACTGAGATAACTATTATATACATTTGATTTATAGTGTAATTTAATTTGAATATTTCATTGGTAAATTTTTTGCTTTCATTGACCTATTTTTGATAACAGGAATAGCCAGCAAATAGGCACTGGACCTGGTGTGGTGAGAGAGGCCATGAGGGGCCAAAAAAGAGAAAAATGTACATTTTCCAGTTCTCACTAGAATGGAATAAGAAGAGAGCTGGGCAGTCCTCTAATGTGTTTCTGTCTCTGTGGTAGCAGTTGCACACCAGGGGCAGTAAAGGCCAGAAAGCTGAAATGACAACTGTATTGGGTACTTGCTTCCTCTGCCTTATGAGGTCTACATTTTTTCACCTGCTGAACATATACAACAGGTAGAGATACTGACACCATGTAGGGAGAGTTCTTCTTGTGCATCTATATTGTGAAACCAATAGTCTGAGCAACGTATGTGTGCATACAGTGGCACTGGCTGCCTGGAGGCCAGGAGATAGGACTGACTTGAGTAGCTGGAAGATGTTGAAGTAATATGTCCTGCACTTTGCCCTTTCCATTCCCTAGTGTGGCTCTCACAATAGCTAGGTGGAACATACCAGGTGATCATAGATTACTGGAAATTAAATAAAATAACTCCCCTGTTACACAGCAATACTTACTATTACAGGTCTTCTAAACCATCTCACCCTAATGCTGGGTCAATATCATTATGTGGTATATTTGGTCAATGATTGATAATGTTATATTAACCTCTGACTGGCTCACAGATATGGAAGTCAATGCACATTCTAAAGGAAGCCTTGCTGGCCTGGGAATGAGCCATCAATAAAGACAAGGTCCAGAGATCTGATGTGTCCATCAGATTCTTATGTACTGTCTGACTGAGTAAGGGAAAATTCCTGACACCCTGGAAAGATGCAGCAGAAGCTGCTCTTCAAGACTCCAAAAGGGCAGTCACGCCAGTACAAGCCCTCTGAGTCACTGAAGCTGCTTTGCCTTTTATCCTGAAGGTTAGTGTAGGTGATGTTAGGTTCAGCTGAGGTGTGTCACAAAGGCAAAGGAAGCAGAAGTGCATTATTGGCTTCTGTTCATGGGAAGAAGCCAAGAGACAGTATTTTCTGATTGAGAAAGTTAGCAATGGTGTATAGTGTCCTGAATTCCTTGGAAGACATCATGGAACAGAGCCTAAATAAGTGCAAACTAGATATTCAAAAAAGAGAGTGAGGCATTTAGCTCATTTGGTACTGTGCCCAAGTTTGAAACCCTAAGTCACTAAAGAGAGAGAGAGAGAGAGAGAGAGAGAGAGAGAGAGAGAAAGAGAGAGAGAGAGAACAAAGAGGACTCAGTCCTGGTACCTGTGATATTCATGCTGAAGATGATCATACAAAGTTGCACACTTAAGATCATGATGATAACAACCCTGTACAGGAGAAAAAGAGAAACCTCCTACAAAAGCCTGGTATATGATAGCTCCAACCTAACATGATCCTGCAAAGGACAGCAATCGTTGCCCAGCCCACCGCAGAAGTTCTTTGGTTTGAATTGGGGCCAGGCAGGTGGTGCTAGTGTGCAGAGCTGAGGGCAGTGTGGCTACTTGTAATGCATCAGGACAAACATCTGCATGTTCACACAGACAATTAAGATGTATGTCAAGGACTGACACTCTGGTTACTGGCATGGGTGACCCAGTAATGCCATATAGAGCACCCACACTAACATACAGGTGGCAGTCTATTAGATCTCTTGAAAAAGCAGCTGGCCCATCTGCATATCTGACCCACAGAACAAGGCTGTTTGATAATAAAAGGAGAATTATCTGAGTTAAGATGATTTTGGCAACATTCCTCGCACAGAAAGAACATGTGGCCTGTAGCTTCCTGGAAAGGATATCCCTTTCATGGAGTCAGGCTAAGAGCATTGTCTCTTTAGCATAAACATGTTTTTCGGTGCTTTCCAGCAGAAACCTTCAGAGCCTGGTCATTACCAGCAGGATTTTTATCAGCTTGTTGGTCTTCTGACCAGAAGATTCTGACTTGAATCTCTCATACAGTACAGACTAAAATGTTCCAGCTCTACTTTTTCATCCACATCTTTGAACCTTTCCTAATTCTTCCTTTCTCACAAGCCAATTCCAAGACACATGGGGCATACATCCAGGTAACATTACAGCAACAGTCCCATTTCCTATACCATCTTCTCTGTTAGCTCCATTTTGCTCATTCCTAAAATAAAACACCTGACACCAAAAATTAAAGAGGAAACTATTTAGCTTATGGTTTATGGAGGTGATAGTCCATAATCATTTGACTTTCCAAGGCAGAGTGCAACATGTCCGAGAGGTGTTGCAGAAGAAAACAGCTTCTGGATTCCATATGGTAGGAAAAACGAGAAGGGACCTTAATAGTATCTTTTTTCCCCTTTTATCTTACCCAAACTAGTAGGTTTGGTGCAGTGTCAAACCAATCAGTGAACTGACATGGTCACTATATTCTCTTAATTCGACGCTAACACATAATAGATAATACCACTAACCTTAACAGTATCTTTCTTCCCCTTTTATCTTATCCAAACTACTAGGTTTGTTGTGGTGTCAAACCAATCAGTGGACTGACATGTTCACTATATTTTCTTAATTCGAGGCTAACACATAATAGATAATACCACTGAAAAAACCCTTTGGCAGCATGAGGCATTACAAAGACATCTAGACACAATCTATTCACCCACTATGATTGTTTTAGTGTCCACTTTTCATTTTTGTGAATTTGAGTGTCCCAACATGTGGTGCATATATATTTATATGTTTTGTCTTTATATTTTTTTTTTATTTTATCAATATGCTAATATCTTTGTTGTCTTTTTTGGTTGTCTTTGACTTGGAGTCATATTTGTTGATGATTTTAGTTACTTATGCTTTCTTTGGGGTTTTAGATGTTTAGAGTATTCTTTTTTATTCTTTCACTCTCAGTTTATCTATCTTTACAAATTAAATATTTATCTTGAAGGTGACATATAAATGGATCATTTATATAATCATTGAAATGATTTGATTGTTCAATTGCTACCCTTTGCCTTTTAATTGGAGAGTTAAGATAATTCACTGTGACTATTAGTATGGAGATTCATGTGCTGATTTTAGTAATTTCCATGATTAACTAGTGTATGGTTCAATTCTAGTTCTTATTTAATTACTCTCCAGTGACATTTATTCTTTTCCTTGGTGGCAGAGTCTTTTTTCTGTCCTCATCCTCATTGGAATTAAATGTTTTTGACAATGTTGGCTTTGTGATCACGAATTTCTTTAGTTCAGCCTTATTATGGAAGTTGTTATTTTTCTTTTGATTTGGAAACCTTGCAGAATAAAATAATGTGGAATGTCAATTATTTTCTATCATAGCGTTCAGAAACCTCATGCTAAGCCCTCCTGACCTTTACTGTCTTTTTCAGAAATCTGATGATATTCTGATGGATTTGCTCTTATAATTGATTCAGGGCATTTTTTTTTTTTTTTTTAACTTTCAGTATTGTTTCTTCTGAGTTCCTGGTCTTTTGTCTGTGATGTTCCATGTAACCATATTTCTTTCATATTTATTTGGAGTTCTAGATACTCATTGTTTGTATTTCTCATTCTTAGGGTTGGAGAAATCATCTGCATGATTTTTAGTAAACACATTTTTAATAATATTAGCTTGTATTTTTCACCTTAAGGCTAATGATCTCTAAGTTTATCTTTAAGTTAAAGTTGTCTGGCTCTTTATGCAGAATGTTTTTATCTTTTCCTTTTTATTTTGCCATTATTATATAATAAATGGCCTAGAGCATTCACTTGTTTTCAAGTCTTGATATATTTTTATTCTGAAACAAAGTCTATATAGACTTTTAATTGAATTATTTACTTAAATTTTTCAGGCTTTATTTACTAGGATATATGTTTGATTCTTTTGTATAACAGCTTGCCTTTTTTAAAAACTGTCTTTTGCCGCTTTTTTTATTAATTTAGTTTATTTGTGTGTTCTTTGAGCTCATTCATCATGTTATTATTTGATTCAAACACCTGCTTGTTTTTTCTTTAGTCACATTAATCATTTTAATTACTAGGGTTTTTTTCCAACTTTATCTGGAATTTCATCGACTTAAGTATTGATCGAATTGGTTTTTAGGGAATTAAAATTTTTGGAAAAATCATGTTTTATTCTAATTACAAGTCTGTTCCTGTGTTGAAATATGGATATCAAATAGGAAGTCTATGATTTCCTCTGTCTTTTGTACAGTGGCTTTCTTTTTGTGATGTTCCCAAACTTGTGGATTCATCTCTATGTGAAGACTTTCTGAATATTAGATTCTGCTCCAATTATTTTGAGAGAAGAGTCTAAGAGCAACATAAAAATTGAGAAAAAATACATATAAAATCGAGTAATTAAAACTTGTTTTAGGAGATTTATACTATCTTACTAACCCCCAAAAAGACATGGAGAGCAACAAATCAAAAAGAAAATGGCAAATCTTAGTAACATTTTAGGTTAATCTTAATACATATTAAAAATATAGAAAGAAAAGAAGAGTCCAAAGTCTAAACACAGAAGATATTAGTATCCAGTGTGAAGTAAAGAGCTTAGAGCTCAAAGAAAGACATAAATGGGAAGTGAGAAAGTAGATAAGGAGATTATCCAATTATAAAACACTCAAAATTTGATCTTGTTATGAAGCAACTTTGACGTAACAGAATGCTATACAAGAATAAACATAAAAGAAGTTCACAGTTATCTCCACAGTACATAAAAGAAGATCAATTCAATGAAAATGATAGAAATAATAACAAGTAAACAAAAATGTTTAAAGAGAAATAAAAGAAAAGGGCATTGATTGTGTTGTGTGGTTTGCAGTAAATATTCTATCCTGGTTTGGCAGTGTTGCTGAAACACCATATGGAGAGACTCCTAGATTTTACACGAGTTTCACCAGTGGGGTACTTTTGCTGACTCTTTCTAGCAGATCTCAGCCGGTGCACACTATTTTTGTTTCTACCATTACTAGCTCCACCCTGTCTTCTCTCTCAGACCTTTCTACTGCTAACCCTGACTCTATGGTCCATGATTCCAGTGGCACCCAGAGTAAGGAAAGACAAAGTCTTAGTTTACACTAAGCGTTATACATGTAATTATAATATTAACTAATATGAACTTTTGTAAGAAGGATTAAACTAACAATGCAGATGTGTTAGAAATATTATAAAATACATTATTAAATTGATATCAAATTATATTTTAATATTATATACAAGCGTATCTTCTAAATATGAAGAAAAACTAATAATACTATCATGACTTTGTATATACTTCCACATATAATTATATATTATCTTATGCAAGTTTGGTGTCACTACAAATGATCCTAGTTTATGAAAAGAAAATTGGAGGCAAAATTATTTTGTCAAAATCTTGCCATAACTAGGAACTTAATATGCATAACCTTGAGAACATATTCATAAGTGAAAAACTAGGACACAGATGTATAATACCATATATTTTTTCTAGTATGAGGAATTGAAGGTGTAAATGAGGTACAAAATATATGATACATAATGTGAAGAAAATATTCAAAGAGAAAAATGCATAGGGGTAAGTAAAAAAAGAAAAGAAAAAACTTGATGACCTAGGAAAATAAGATTATGCATATAAGGACTGGAGAATTAGAGGGGCAGGAGAATGGGGAAAAATGAAAATTAAGTCGTGTCATATACTGGTAAAAATTCTCAATGTCAACAGTGAACATACTGCATATATAGAATGTATGAACAAAATCCGTTTTTAAAAACAAGCATAACTAAGTAATGTGCCTTTAATAATAATCTTTCCACCTTCTACTTCAGAATCTTATAAATTACAGCAGAATTTTTTAAACGTAAAATTAATTTTGTTATGCTAGTATTTTTATATTTGTGTGACTTAAAAATTATCATTTAAAGTCATGCATTCATTCAGAATTTATTGCAACCAGATGCTTCATCTTTAAGAGAAACAGAATTATCAAGCAAAAACTAAATGATTTTGCTTTCAATTATTTTAATCATTTATATTGGAAGGAATAGATAAGTATTTTTATAAAATTTATATAATTAGGTTAATGCTAAAAGGTGATAGATAAATGTTTTGTCTAACAGTGTTATAATAAAGTGATTCTTAAAGGAGAATGACAGAAAAGGAGATATAGCTCTAGCTGGTTGTTTAACACAGATTCTGGTGAGAGAACTTATTAAGATGAGAACTGAAGTTAAAGTGATACAAGCTTAGAAGGTTTACACAACAGAATGATAACTTAGACTAAGACTAATAAGAATGGAAGACTGTTGGAGAGTACCCTTTGACATAATGAAGCAACGAAAATCAGAGTGTCAAGAAATGACTGGATTATATAGTAGTGTAAAGTTCTTGAAATCATATTGAATTCTTGATGGGAAATTTGAATTTTACTTAGGTGGTAGGTAGAAAATGAATGATCATTGAAAACCCTTCCATACCAATGTCTAATGATTCTGATTATAAGATCTTTCTGCTAAAGAATGACCGATGTATGCAAAATAGTTTAATCCTATATATACAAAATAATTGTTAGTAAGTGTGAACCAGATAAGTTCACTGTATGTAGCATATACTTTCTTAAGTGACTATCACTACTCTGAGTGCTTGTAATAAATTCTACTTGGTTGATATAACTGTCATGTAAAAAATGCACATGTATCATGGAAATAGAAGAAGCTTGTAACTTTGTCACTTTTTCACTAATTCTGTCAAAAATCATAAATACTTCTGGTATTATAACCTCTCAGTAACACATTGGCAAATAGTGAATTAATAATGATAAGTAGATTTAAGAATAATGGAAATAATAATATATAATGGTAAGAAGTTCAGCTGTATATGCAAGAATAAGTCTTTTGTCATCTTTTTTTTTAATTATCTTTATTGGTACATTAAATATACACATCATGATAGCACTCCATTATGGGGATTTGTACCAGTATAAGACACAACTTAATTCTCATTTTTTCCCATAGCCCCACCCACCCTACCACCCCCCCATATATATAAAATTTGTTTCCTTACTTTTTTGTTACAATCTCAACATTGTCCCCTTTCACCTTATTTTACATTGAGCATTTTCTATTTCACAATATATAACATACAATGCTA